>JAQIVZ010000453.1:0-66626 GCA_034700945.1 Arrhopalites spinosus
TCATGGACCTCGTCTATGCCAAGTTTCATGATTTTTCACTGAGTGGTTTATTTCTGCCGAATTTTTCAAGTTGCCAGGTTTGAGCATAAACTGAATCACGCCAAACCGCCTGGCGGGTTTTTTAACCTGTAACTTTGTTTTAGATGGCGTGATAAGATATAGTTTGATATGCTCTACAACTTGGCATAATTAAAAAGAGGCCCCTCTCGACCCTCAACATTTATTTGACAGAAAACAGTGAAAATACTGTTTTCGTGAAATTTGACGCCCCTTGGCGAGTCATTTTTTATCGGTCCATAAATCGGTCAGATTCGTGATCGGCACCCTCCAATACCCTTTCTCACTCCATTTCCGAAACGACTTAACGAAATTTTCCCGGGCCCAAAAAGGGCGTCTAATCGATATGGTCCTTTAATATAAATTCCACGGCTAAATAATTTTTTTCATTAAACTTGTACGGTGAAGAAGTTCATTAAAAATTATGATACAAGTTTTCAAAGAGAGAGAGAGAATGAAAATGAGTAAAGTCATTTTGTATTAACTAAAATAAAGTTTAGTAATAATATAAAATTGTGTATTTTTTTTACACATAAATAATGTAGTCTTATAACATATTTTACTGACATGGAGTTAACATACCTAAAACCGAGTTTAATGTCATTGTGTTTAGCGATGGCTGTTACAAAGTTTACGATCTGTGGGTATGATCTGTGGCACTCCATGAATGAAAATAAACATAGCATTCATTATATATCTATAAACTCTACCGTCGGGTCATTAATGGTAGTAATTTAGTGTTTCAGTTGGGTCATTATTATGACGATGGACTAGGGGTTAGAAAGTGGCCTCAAAGTTACGAGTAGGCTTTGAAATGACTCCTTAAAAATGTTTATACTAAAATGATGTTAAAAAAATATATTTCCAAATTCATGATATTTTGTAATGATTACCATTTTGGCAGTTTAGAACTCATGGACACGCATGTGAAAAGGATTAGAAAAAAATTTAATAATATTTGGTGGTCAATTTCATTTTTTTTTTTTTTACTAAAATACAATGTGGAATTTAACATTCATTTAGTTATACAAGAGAGAATGTATTTAGTCCCTAGGGTTAGAGCAAGTATAATGCATAATATTAAGTATTTAATTCCATCAAATGTACTGTGAGACGAAGAAGGGGAGAGAAAAAGTTGTTGTAAAAACTCTTACGATTCAATCATGAGTTTAGTTGTTTAGATTAAATGTTGAAACGTCAAGTTTTTTTCATTCCTTGTATCTGTACTTTTTTTTCTTTTTTGCTTTTTGTTTAGAGGCCTGGAGTTGAGAGAGTAACAATTAACGGTGGTTGTAATTTGAGGGTGAATTTGGAGAATTATAAAGTACAAGTAAAATGTAATATTTAATGCAAAAGAAACCACGATGATGATGCCACCAACATGGCTGAGCCATAGAAAAATCTTTATTCTGTCTTGTAATATTTTGTGAGGAGTTTTATACTATTACACACCGTAGGATTTAAACCCTTGTACATTGTATAATAACTATGTAAATAATACAAGGTTCGCTCTTGGCTCCTCTCACCTTGCGTCGTCGTCGGCCTCTTGACGTGCAAGTACTTTAGATTCCTTGCCTTCAAGCTGTGGTTGCAAAGTGCAAATTAGCATTAATCTTAGTTCCTGTGCGGGTTTGCAAAAAATGTGCTAAGATTCCATGAAGGATATAAAGGGCACACCAACGGAAGTAGAAAGGACATGGAATTTACATACTACACATGTACATAATTTTTTTGTGTGTGTGTGATACATGTATGAATATTACAAGTGAGATGGTAGAAATGTTAACGTTGGTTTTGTAATATTTTCCTCGTGAAAAGGAAGAGGAGTGAAGAGGTCCCTCGTCTATTTATTTTACTCATTTACACTGGCACTTTCATTTCAGCTCTGCGGCTTTTTCCTGACACAGCACAAAATGTGGGTATATTGTATTAATGTATGTACACCAGTGTGTGTGTGTGTGTAGGCTTTGCTGGTGTACTAGTACAAGGAGGTGTCTCTTGACTTGTGTGGTTTATGGTTATACTTTGGCTACCAGAAAATGTTCATCATTGTGAACTGACAAAGTTGAATGATACTGATGACCGGAAATAATATCATTTGTTATGAAAGAGACAGAAATATAATATATCCTCTCTTTCTATCTTTTCATTGTCACATGATATTGTACAAGCAAATATTTCCACTAGTTTGTGGTGTAAATAGTAAAATTTAACTGAATTAGTAATGTTTTGGTTATATATAACACATTCAAGATTTACTAGCACTTTATCATCATCAAGTTGACAAATAATATCTGTAGTCTCTACTAAAGATCAAAGTTATTTGAACCACATGCACAAAACTAAATTACTGACATTACTGTATACATATGTACTTTTCTCATTATATTCTTACTCAATACATATGTACAGAATGAATGTAATGTAACTAGAGACGTACTTTTTAAGGGAAAAAAGTTGTGAAATTTTGACCAAAAAGTTGTGTTTAATGATATAAATTTTAGTTTGCCGTGAATGGTTGCCCATGATATAATAATGTCATTAAATAGTTGTAATGTTCATGGTGACTGAAGGACATTTATTTCTTGTTACAGTGCATGGCTGGCACTTGAATACGATAAGTCGTATAAGTGGTTTAATCGATGCAAATTATTTGACATTTTAATTGTCCTCATCCTGAGAGTGTAAATGTTTGTAATGGCTCAAATGCATTTTGAATGTACAGAATTTTTTAAGGCTATGCAGTGACTTTTTCCACAAGAATTCCTTGTTTAACATTCTTTTCCCAACATAAATACATCTGTAGCTTTATACTTTTACATGTTGGTGACTTAATGTGACTCGTCTCGTCTCTCCTACATATATGGCGTCGGTAGCACTTGAGTGCAGAAATTTGCGTACAAAGTTTTAAATGGTTGATGCCAGTTTATAAAAACAGTGTTCTTGATTCTTGTTTTTTTTAATACTGTTGATTGTGTTAGTCATTGATTCTCATACATCATTTACCAAGATGACAACGAAGAAAGATTAAAGTATCATTTGGTAAACATGAATGGAATTTAAAAGAGATGAACTAGAGTCTAATCATTCTAGAAGAGAATGACTGTATTCTAGAGAATTTGATGATGCTAATTAAATTAATAACATTATCATGGTGTTATGAAGCAATCATAGTAGTACATAGAAACACTTAAAATGTGGGGAGCGTGGACAACAGAACTGTTAACGACTTAGTGAGAGTTGCCCCAATAGAATAATTATCTTGTATTTGGAGCTATAAGCTTGTGATTACAGTTTTCATTTTGTCTACTTTTTGATTATGCGTATACATAATAGGTATGTATTTGTGATTAATGTGGGCAAGGCATCAAGTTAAATACCTAGTTTATGTAGTTTAAAATTCCTATCTTACAAAGTTTTCCATAAGATATATAATAATAAAATTTTAAAATTTGCATTTTAATGTTTATTATATCATATTTACAATGGAATGAGCCCCCACACGTTAATCTTTTTGAACTGCCACAATTATTGTTGTCATAATCACCTGGAATATATCCCAAAATTTATGTAATATTCAAAACCATTTTCCAACCCCCCATAGAGCTTCTGGGATGATTAGCCTATTAAATCAAAAATTAATCAGCCTTCTTCATCCTTATCATATTTCGTATTCCGTGAATATTTAAAATCTTTCCCTGTATTATTGAGTGATTCTAGATTTTCATCATAATTTACTGTATTATGGAGAAATTTTTATATAACTTAACTTACGATTCAGAATTACTTTAATTGATTACATTTTGTGAATTAATTTTTTTGGGGGGGATTTCCTCCACATGGGTCTGACATGCGTTAGTGATGTTTTTTTAATAGCGTAAAGGAACTCTTGAAAAATGAGGGTTGAATAATATATGTATTTTTTGATTTTGAATTGATTTTGATTTACATTTTTGTTAAAAGCCATATCAGTGTCAAATTAAAATATTTGTAGAGAGTTTTTAAGTCTAGCCCATTGGACAAGGGAAAATTCTTCTCAGTTTGAGAGAAAAAAAACGACTTGAAAAGGGTGTGGAGAGTTGAGATAGTGAAATATTCATGTGGTCCCTGTGGATGATGTTTTAAGATGAATTCATCTCTCATCTCATGCATGGAGAAGCTACAGCAATATTGTATAGAGTTGTGGAATTCAGGATTTAAGGAAATTACACATTACTCTAACTAGTTTGAACATGTCTCAACTGTGTTTTTTGGACGTTGGATGAATTAGATGTAGAAAGGGGTGAAAAAAAAATCGTTTGCAATAATGAAAATTAAAATCACTACAGCATAGCAGGCTTTGAAATAATGACTAATGACAGGAGGCTGGTTGTAAGGGAAACATTGTTTTTTATATATTACATTTTAATGCTAGGCACATTGGAGATGGTAATCTCAATTGTTCACTCTTACGCACCTTTCTCAAATGGAAGATTTAGAAGTGTTTCTTGGTCTCCACTTATGGCTACATAGTACTCACACTCACACTCACACCAATAAGACAATTCGGGAATAGAAATGATGAATAATATAAATTCCCCCCTCCTCTTTTCCTTTTTACGTTCTAATGAGTGTGGAGTTACAAGAAGAACAAGAATCTTTATGTTTTGAATGGTTTTTTTTCTGGAGGTTAATATGCTTGTTCGTTCATCTGAACTTTTTGAAGATGAAAAAGAGAGGAAAAAAAAACGTGGAAAATTTACGCTTATCACTTGGTTGAAAAACACTCGTATAAATTCTTGAATGTGAATAAAAGAAAAATAATTAATCGAATAATTATTCTCATTTAAGTTTCGAGTTTTGTATACTAGACTAATATGTGATTTTTTTTGTACGCAATGCCCTATGGTCCATATGTTAAAAAATAAATTTATTTTAATTTAAACAAAAACGTTCTCAAGTAGACACTCCTCTTGTGTTATCTCTTGTGTACTTTCAACTACTTTTCACATAATATAATAGAAGAAAAAGGATGAGACGCAATGAAAGTGTAATTGATACTCCTCACCTTTTTTTTGTTTTGATGATGAAACGTTTTTTTTCAAGTTTATAAAAATGACGTAATTAATATACATGTATTTACCTAGGTGGTAAGATGATTTGTATTTTTTTGAAAATAATAATAATTATGATTCTAGAAAATTCAAGGTAAATAATAGTATTAGGGGTCAAAATTTTATTATTTTATTAAGTTGCTTCAAGGCATTAATTTACTACAATTAATTGTTCAATCTAAAAGAATTTTGCAATATTCAATATATTCTGTATGTAAAATATTATTTTAAAAAGGTTTTCAAGTTTGTCAGACGTTAGTAAGGGATTTCAATAGGGGCAACCTTTTTTAGGTCTTGTGACAAGACATTGTCAACTAAAAAATTTTTTTGTTGATTGTTTGAACTAGTCAAGTGAACAAAAGAGTCTATGAATGTGTGTGTAATTGTGTAATAATAAAAGTTATTTTGATTCGTATTCATCTTGGTAGAAAATAAACCTTGATGTGAAGGCGTTAAAGGATAGACACTGTGTACACACATTTTTTTTAACATTGAGAAATGCTTTGTTGTAATAATACGCTAATATCGTTGTGTATTGTATACATAAGTACACAACGATCGTAATCATGAAGCATTTCGTGCGTTTACAGTCAAAGTCAGTAAACATATATGTACATGTAACTTGTACCAAAGACTCAGCAAGACATTCGACACTTAAACTTGATGCCTTTTAAAATTTTCAATAGTTTCCCTTGGTACACATTAAAAAAGCTTTTTTTTATCTCCTTTCATCTTATCTCTTGGTCTTATCTTGTAATCTCATGAAACCCATTTTGTCTTATATGATGATGTTATATTTTCAATTTTTGATGAAGACTTTGATGGAAAACAATCTACCTATGTAGAAAGGAAGACAAGCCATCCAATGAAATGACTACTTTAATTATTACTTGCAAGACAATTAGTGCAGTAATTTTGATCGGTTAAGTAGTTTTATGTAGTGATAACAAGAGAGAGAGAGAGAAAGACAAGGGTCATTGAAATCTATTTTTTATTGGTTTTGATATTGAAACAATTGTGAAAAGAAGGAATAACATAAAAAAAAAGTGAAAACAGATTTCACAGATTTGTATTAATAAGTATGGGTTTTACGTGTGTAGAATTGGTATGGTGGGACATGAGAGTTTGAGTTTGTAAAATTGTTGAGGAGCTAAAATGATTGTACCTACCTAACATGAAACTGGACTAATGGGACAGAGTCAACAGAGGGAAATTGAATAAAAATGTATTTTTATGTGAAACTTTTTTTTTGCGCAAGCATTGATATGCCATGACCATGGGAATACAATAAACATGCGGAGAAGTGTACATACATTCTCTCGCTCTCTGTGGTATCATCTGTTCTTGGTCCTTGTGTCTGCAATGCAGCTCTTCAAGATTCCGATTGGAATATAAGGAAGTTGAATTGGCGAGCGTAAAAAGAGGAGAGAGAGAGTGGGTTTTAGTTCTATGCTGGAGCCTATGTCAATATATTTTATCACATTGTCTATCTTTTGCGCTTCTTGTTCCCTGTGAATCCTAATCCTTAAAGCTGGAACCCAAGCAGCCAACAGACTAAAAAAGACAAGCCCAACATGTCAATAAGGGATAGCTTGTACTTGTATAGTTGGATGAGTCTGTTAGATAAAATGTTTGGTCCTATTTTGTCTACGGTAAAGAGATATCTATGCATGACGTTCATGAGGGGGAGTGCTAGTTAATGTGTATCTATATATATATACATTAGTGAAAGCGTTATAATAATTTACACTTAAGAAGAGCGAGATTTGGAGATTGAAAAGATTTCCAATTGTAAAGTACATTTAAGTATTCAATGACATGCCATTCACAATTGTGTATTATATGACATAATATTTAATATTACCAGAACACTTGTGTTGAAAAGCAAGTAAACATGAGAATTATTTTTAGTAGAAGGTTAGCTCCATGACATACGATAAAATGTTTTTTTTTGTCAACCTAAGTAATATGCATTAAGATGTACATGAACATGTCAGAATTGAATATTTGAGGGGAAAGAGACGTAGTACAGAAGTTTTACTATGTATGCCTTTTACCTAATATCCCTCATGTCACATTTGTGTATCAAATGTAAAGCTTTTTGAGTTTTATCTCTCTGTCTCTCTCCTAACTTCTAATCTTTAGTATGTATTCATCGTCGTGGCTAAAAGTGAGAGAAAAAAAAATGGAAAGAGATGTTACTGGATATATTAAAGGCATAATTTTGTAATGTTCATTATACAAGGAGAAAGGAAAAGTTTTTTTAGTGGAGGGAGAGGGGGGGATATTAACGGGAGAAGGGAGAAACGTGGTCAGTAGTTTAAATTTTCAATCTTTTTTACATTATATGCTCACTAGCTATCATTTTGAAAGGTGAATGGATGTGGTAATCTATATTTCTGAAAACAAACTGCGAATTTGTATTTATGTACTGAGGGAATTGCGGTTCAAGAATTGTAAATTACGAAGAAAAAAAGGAAGAAAAAAAAAAGTGCTCTCATATTGTAAACTGTTACAAGGAGGAGGGGACGGACTTAAGTACACTTTTAGATGAACGTGTATATTATATATATGTACATGTATGGTTTACGATTTGTACGTCTAGTTGATGTGTTTCTGGCATTGAAACACTGGTGATGAGCTGAAATGAAATGAAACTGAAAAGCGAGTGAATAGTTCTTGAAGATACTTGATCCATTATTCATATGCTATCTACATTAATACGAGGTGGAGGGGGATGTCTGATGGAAGGCTCATGGCATGGCATAGAGGATAGCTAATATTAAAGTTAAATAGAATCACCACTTTATTCCTTTGGGATGTATAAGTATGATGAGGAGTAGTACATATGCCCATGTAAATATTACACTTTTTCTACAGACTGACTCACAAGAAATTTCAAGATTTTGGTATTTAATTTCCTTGTTATTTATTATTCGATTTGGATAAAACCAATACCAATTTGAGGAAATAAAGTTTTTTTTTCTTTTTGAGATCAAAGTCTGAGAGTTTTCTAATTAATTAGTTTAAAATATTAGGGACAATTTTTAGAGTCACCATGAATTTTGACATGTGAAATGGAGTTGAATGATATGTTGAAATTGAACTCTCATTTTTCCAATGAAATCGGTTCAGAAATAAAAGTGTGATGTGGTTTGAAAAAGTCTGAAGTTTGTTTGAGTCACTCTGTACATACAGAATCCACAATTTTTTGGGTAAGGGACACAACATAGAGGGTTAGTGACAGCTAAAAAAAAGTGTTAAAAAGTTTAATGCGAGGAACATTTCTTTCATGTTGTATCCTATAAATGAGGGGGAGATACATAAATGTAATATCTTCATGCCCATTACATAAAAACTGTACTGCACAAAAATTTGTGGCTGTTATGTTATGTAATAGATGGTTTAAAGTTTGAAGCAAAACAAAGTTTTCATGGGGGTACTCAGTCTCTGGGTATGAAGTTGAAAAATTCAACTGTGTAGGTGTCTACTGTGTATATACAATGTACATAATTGAAATGTTGAAAAAGTTCTTTTGAGGACACTTGATCATGAGCTATATATCCGTATATTTTTATTTTTAATATGGGGAGTATGTACACCATAAAAATGTAGGAGAGAGACACTTAAAAAATTGCACATGTACAGATAGTACAGAAATATAATGATGTTGATAAGTGTACTAGTTGAGATGTAATATTTTTAATTGTTTTTCATCAATGTTATAAATTATAAGTAAAAGAATTGATATAGAGTCAAAGTTGGTTATTTCTAGTTGAATTTATTTTTTTGTTATTTTGACTTTTCGTCTTGAGTCTCTCACTCTTTGTGTAAGAATAAAATGTAAAACATGAGTTTATATTAATGTTGTAGGGTATGGGATGAACTCTCATGATGGGAGTATAAGAAGTGCTGCCTATAGCAGGACTATCATAATAGAAAGATCAGTTAAAAAGATAGAAATACACTTACCGAGACGGAGATACCTCGGTGATTCTTCTGAAGCTGAATTCGTCTTCTTTTTCTTCTGCTCCTCTTCTTGTTGTAATTCTCTCTCTCTCCCCCACACGAACTTAAGAACCCAAGAAGAGTCGAGATGTAAAGACTGTAGACATAATATATATAATAGTAGAGAGAGAGATAATCATATTTTAAATAGAGGTATTTGAGAGGCAAAAAGGCTATATAGGAAAAAAGAACTTTATGATGATATTGTTGTAACTCTGTAACATTACATAAGACTCCTTTTTATCGTAGTAAACTGTAGCATTAGCATAGCAATAGAAATTTTTAGCTCGAGGAGGGCACATAGAAAAATAGTAACATGAAATAAATGTTCATGTGAATTTCAAGGCCGGTTTAGCAGAGCAGAACCGTTAATAAAAAATGAAAAAGGGTGGCCATATATATTTAGTACATATATGTATATAAATATATATTCTTCCCCTCCCCCATTATATAACTAGTTTACGATACAATTTTACGTTCTTTTTTTCTCTTAAATATTTTTGGGTTTCATTGTACTAGTGTGAGATATATAAATATGTAGAGAGAGAGAGAGAGAGAGAGCATGATAAAGTATGTATGTACATACAGTCAAAATATTTTGTAGATGTAAATATCTTCTTCTACATACTACTGAAAGCTTTTACCTGCCTTGTGTATACTTATCTCCTTCACTGTCATGTTAATGAATTAAGAGAAAACTATCAGGTCATATGCCATGACATGGTCAGCGTTTTACGTTCCTCTTCTATGATTTTTGTTTGTTGTTGTTATTTGATGAATCATGAATTCATGACGATCAAAGATGTAACAAAACAGACAATATTTTTTTGGGGGGAAAAAACAAAATTTGTTTGTGATTTTCATATTTACAATATTAAATGAACTTTTTTTTACATGGAGGGAGTACAGATAGGAGTATGAGGAATTGGTGAGAGAGAAATTATTTTATGTGGCGTCCAATTAATTATAAGATGCATTGTGTAGAGTGTGTATTGTTATATATTTTCTTTTTTTTTTGGGTTTGTTTTGTTGTTGTAATGTGTTAGAAGTTGTTATATATTGCGAATACAGTAGACTCAGTCATCATTGCGAATCATGATGTGTACTTGAAATGTAATGCAGCAGACTGGAATCATATGTTTACATCTCACATTTATACTCTTTTGTTGCATTTTTAGGCTGGCGGTTTTTGGTCTTGTGTATCTGTAGGGGGAAGAGTCGAGTCATTGGCCAATAATTGTGTCTTCCTCTTTCTTTTTTCATGCGAGTATTTTTTTAGGCATTATTTCCACTTCACCACTACACCATCATCACTGTACAGAGTACAGACTTTAGAAGTAGTTTAATTTTTTTTAGACAGACTCGATGTGCCATGGTTGAAGGTGGACTAGAATAAATTTTTTTGTCCATGACTTCATCCAACAGAATATTTTGAGGATGGGGTAAAGAATTGGAGATTGGAACGGAAAAAAAGAGAAAATTACATTTATAATGTTTTTTGTCAAAAAAAGGACATTTTTTTTATCTTTAAGCTTGAAATTCTCTTGTAATAACATGACTATGAGTATCTTTTTTTTCCATTCATAGTTTTGTTAATCTATATTTTATCTTTGTCGTCATTCGTCTTGGTGGCAATTCTATTTTTTTTGTTGGTTAATTGCTACTTGCAATTTTTTTTTATCTTGAAATGTTTATTTAGATTTTAACCATAATTTCATAAAAAAAAGTTTTTTTGATTTTCATCTTGTGCAGATTGTACTTTTACAATATTTTCAAAAGTTGTTAACCTTTGAGGAAGAAATTTTTGGTGGATTATAATTTGAGGATTTAGATTTGGGATATAAATTTTAAAAATAATAATTGTTCAAGAAATTGAAAAAAAGGAGAGACTGCATAGGATCACGAAATCTTCCCATTATGTACATGCATTAAGCAGACAATGGTTAAAAAACATGGTGTACTATTTAGACCATGCAAGAATAAAATTGGTCTTGTTCTTTTCCATTTTAGGTCCAGTTAGGTACGCCATTGCTATTTAATTCTCTTCCTTCTCTCTCTCTCTCGTGTCCAAAAGATATGTGAAAGTTTGTAGACGAACCATGAAATACAAATGCGGCGTGATTTCAATCAATTTATTGATGCTTGAGTGTGGTACATTTGATTCAAAAATTAATTAATTTAATTATAATACATTATAATAATCCATATTTAAAATAATGCAATGAAGCTCGTGTGAGTCGTCCCCTAAAAAAAGAACAAGATTGAGAGTATTTTGAGTCATCTCATATGGGAAGTTGACGTTTTATTTTTACATTTTGCCTACATGATACAGCCCTCCATAATTAATGATATAAATGTTGTTGTTGGTGACGTTGAGTGAAATTTTGTAAATATTTTTGTAGGAAGAAAGTTTACAATGTATACAAAAATATTGATTTTTTTCTTGAAGGAATCAAAGGGGAAGCAATAATAGCAATTTAGGCATGATTACAAAGGTTTGGGTTACGAGGAAGATGAAAAAGGGATGCAAATTTTAGTTCTTACATGCTCTAAGACTTTACTACATACTACACGTACATGATATGTACAATTGGTATGAAGTTTCAATCTTGGTATGCCTAGTATGCTAAAATTCTCACGATTCCAATCTCGGAAATTTTGTTTTTAGTCATCAGTCACATTTCTTTCTTTTATTACGTCATTATTATTAATTGTTCCTGCCTCCAGAGCGTGCAAAGAATGAATGGAGTTTGCCGATTGTTCCTTTTGCTCCCCAGATTAATTCTACAAGACTGCCTTTCTCTTGAACCTAATTTTAGGTTTGGTAAAGAAAACCATGTGAATTCTTTTTATTCGTGTCTTATCTTTAGTCCTCACAATCTGGAGGCATGCTCAAGTTCGGGGAGATAATTTATTTATTTAGAAAGGTTATAGGTTTCGAAAATAAATAACTTTACTTAAATCAACTCCTTTCTCTCTTTCTCTATCTCTTCCAAGAATTGTGAATTAATTTGGAAAGAAAGAATTTCTTTCTTTCAAAGAAATCAAAACAATTCTTCATGTTTCAATTGTTACAATTCAATTTTCATGCTATCAAAAAACCAGAGGGAAAAAAATGGAAGACAAAAAAGGGATGATTTTGTTAGAGGCTTTAACTTAAATCTAATAAATTTTGTAGAAAAAAAATAAACTTGAAAATAGAGGACATGTAATATTTAATTGATAAAGGGATGATTGATGATTGGTATATGTATAATACATATAATTCTTTTTCATTTGTGTCAAAGGAGTAAATAAGTAAAGCACAAAGGTACGTACTACGTACACTAGTAAAACCATTGAACTGTAGAGAGTAGATTAAATATTATTGTTGGAAAATGTGGACGCAAGCTAAAGTGGAGCAATGTTGGAGAAAGGAGTTTACTCCCATGATGTTAGTGAATGATTTATTTATTGAATTCTGGAAGTGAACTACATATTATGTGTATTCTTGTAGAATATAAAAAATAATACAAGAGTACTGGTAGTACATACATTTGGTGGTGAAAAGAACATTAGTGTGTTTGAAAATTGATAACTGAGTGAGTTTACTTTAATGTACAATGTAATTTATTGTCGTTAGTCCCCAGTCTGTCAGTCTTTCTTCACTCCTTTTGAAAACCCCAGCTTTTGTTGTTTCCTCATTCTTAATTCTTAATCCAGATGTGGTTGTAAATCTCAAAATATGCTCCTGGTTTATGTATAAAGTCTTTGGTGTTTGTTTTCTTTCACTCAAGGTCTTGGTTGTCTTAAATTTTAGGCTTGAAGATAAGAAATTTTCATCTTGTTTAAGAAATTCTCCTCCTATCCTCGATAGTATATTGAGTTGATACTATAGTCGACTAGATGAGCATGAGATTCACTCGTGTATAATATATATGATGGGGTGTATTGTATATCATTAGTGCGGCCATTTCCTTGCAAGTTTGGTTGTAGTTTATGAAAATAAATAAAATGACGGGATGATAACGGAAAAATAATTGAAATTTTGATAAAAATTTCTGTCTTCCTGTTTCCCTTAATATCCTCTCTCTTCCTCTCCATGTCTGTCTATGTGGGTGTACAATTTGTAATCAATCGAGCTGTGTCGAGTGAGACTGTTTTAATATTAAAGAGTTTTTGTTTGTTTTTGTATTGACAGGATGGGTCAGCCACTAGCAGCCATGACGTTGAAATTGACCTGGATGAAATTTTGGACTTGGACGGAGATATGGTGGGTGGTCATCATATACTCTTTGGTTTTTCATGTTTTTTTTCAAATTCAAATAAATTGATAAAGTAAAATTGTTATTAATTTTTGTCTATTTACAGGAGCGTCGCAAATTTCTCCAGTCCTTGTTGACTGAAGCAAAGAAGTCTCAAGACGTAGTCAATGTACGTTTCCTTTAATTTTTAACATTTTTATGCATAATCACGTCTTCTCAAGTAACATCTAAAGATAGAAAAATATGTCTGTCCTGTCAATTGGGTCTTTGTATGACTGTCTTAAATAAACAGTTTTATGAGTCGACATATTTTATATTTGTAGTGTAGTTCACGTTATGAATTTTACTTTCTTGTCTTTGAAAAGTATGGAGACTAGAGTTTTTATTTTTATTGATGATTGTTTATTTGACGTCAGAATCTGAGTTGTTATTCATGCCACGCAGAGATTGTAGGTTGAAAAGTTTTTTTTTATTTGATGTGAACAATTGACAGGCTATAAACTTATTGTTTCGAGGCTATTTATGAACCCTTTTTACAATTATAATGGTTAATTTTATTAAAATAGATATCTTGTAAACTATGTGGAAATGAACTAATAAATTTAAAATACTTGAATAACTAATTTGAATTTTATGTTTGTTTTTTGTGATTACAGAAATTCATTGAGGATGTGATTGCCAAAGCCAAAACTTTGTAAAATCCTTGAAGAAGATTCGCATTTGTAATTTGTACAAGAAAAACTACATAACATACGTAAACGTCGAAGCTCGTCACTTCTTATAGTTAGGAACCGAGACAGATATCTTTTTAACTATCTTTTTTTTTGTTTGTTCAATTGAATACCCACCGGTATCAACATAGGCTTCCAAAAAAAATGGATTTTATGATGTCGGGCTCCGACTTTGCACATACCATGTTACCTACCACATTTTACTATTTAGTAGGTTTAGAGAAAAAAACCTCCATGAAATTGAAAATGAAACACACTAACTATTTTACAAAACAAGCACCAATGAAAATCAATAGCTTTACTTAAAAAACAAATTACACTGATCTTAATCAATCATTTTGAATTTACTTTTTTTGTGACTGTACTGTATAATCAGACTACTAAGCTATAGTAAATAAATGGAACAATCATTATCATTAAATGTAGAAATGATAGAATATAGTAAATGATAAAAAATGGAAATATCATAAAAATTATTAGTTTACACAAGTTTCTGACTTTGGAACCAAAATTCTTATCGCACTCCAATCAAGGTTACTGATATTTAAAACTTAATTTCTTAATGTCAATAATGTAATATGGAATTTAATATACATGTACATGTATAATGTTGTCTCAGTCTTATACCGTAATCGTTTACATTGTTATACATCATAATTATAATTGTTGTTAAGTAGTATACAACAACAATGTTCCTAAATTCAATAAACAGAAAACGTAGTTTATTATAAATAAATAGAAGGCTCTAGAGACGAGAGAGAAATTTCAGAGAGAGAGACAGAAACAAGCAAATGGATTTTTCAAGTACCTATCTCTAAGGCCATTTATATTTAGTAGTTATTATTATTTTATTAATTATTATTTTAAAATGTTAAGGAGTGAATTTATGTGAACAGTAGTTATCCAGTGTCGATGATTTTTTCCTCTTGTATTTTTTTTCTTTCTGTCTCGTTCTATAATGATGATCGAGTCCTAAAATATACATATGTATGTAAAAGTTGTAGAGGGTTATTTATGAAAATCAGTTGGACATTTTGTGGTCATTTTTAATGGTAGCCAAGTTTTTAATAATTCTAATAAGCCATCAAATCAATGGAAATTATATTCAGCACTCGTGACTGATTCTCGTTATGATAAAATGTTTACTGCTACGTCAGAATTTTTAATGAAAGTTACCCATACCCCTGATTTTCATAACTAGCCCTCATAAAAGATGCAACTTGAGGATGATTGATTTGACGACAATGCTATTTTCTCCAGATTATTTATTACTATGCATGCCTATATCATTTAAAATAATTATCCCACCTGACCTCATCCCTTTACCGATGTAGCATTATTAATTTACTTTATTAAAAACAAGTATAAGTATTATATTAAGTACTGTATGAACATGTTTGATTTAGCCGTGAAAAAAAAGATTGCAACGAATTGCTAAATTGGACGCAACAAATTGTTAGATTAATCATAAATCATATTATTTTATAAAATTTTGCATGCATGTGAGTATTTTAAAGGAGGGAATATTGTGTTCTTTTTTTTCTTGTATAAGTTACGAAAAGCAATTTAAGTACACAAAAAAGGTATATATATATATATATTATATACATTACAACAATCAAAATAAAATTTAATTTGTTAATAAATAATTGAATATTATTTACTATAAAGTTTTTTTTTGTATAGCGACTTAATTCTTAATTTGAAGTGGTACATATAGTAATGCGCGATGTACTATTAATTAATTAAAAAAAAACTTATAACTAAGATTTATATTTAAAAAAAAATTTTGGGTGCAAGCAAATGACAAATGAAGACTTTCATTTTGTTCCAAACGTTTTTGTCTGTTGAATAATAACATTTATACCCACAAAAAAGAATATTCATGTGTGTATTTATTCAGTAATATCATCACTGATGATTCATTAGTATTTTGGACAACAAAAATGAATAGAAAATTTATTGTATGACTGAAGTTTTGAAAATTTAACTTTATTTTTAATGAATTCAGTAAATGACCCTTCAAAAAATGAATAAAAAAATATGTTGAAAGAAAATGACAGGAATTTGAAAAAAAGTTACGATTAATAATGAAATGATGTTATGTAAAATAATATCAAAATATTATAGTGATATTTCTATCAAAAAAAATATGAGCAGATGCTTACATCAATATATAGAATTTTTTTTAGTATGTATTCCTTACTAAAAAACATGAAAGATTTCTCAGGTTAAATTTCCTAAAGGAAGGCAAAAATTTCGATTTTTTGGGGGCTATAAAAAATTTTAATTAACAAATTTATGTGTTCTTACACTTATACCTTAGGTAGGTTGATAAGGTGTCGGTTTGTTCTTTTATTTTTGCTGCCCCGAAAGGATCGTCATATAAATCCTTGTGTATGGAATATCTCGAAATCATGTTATTAATACAGAATCTTCGAGTTAAATTTTAAAACTTTTCAATTTCATTGTTTTGATAAAAATAAAAGCTAATGTGTGTTTAGAAGAACCTTGAATCTCTTTCTCCATACAAAATTATTTCCATCATCATGAATTTATTTCAAAAAGAAAATTTCTTCGTTCCATTGATAACATTACAAAAATTATAATACTAAATAATGATCATCTTGAAATCAACAAGGTCAATCACAAGTGTCAACCAGAATGACTAAGATGAGGCAAACATAATTTTTTTTAACTTAAACCGGTATTCATCTGCCAGTTTACATTCGAATTTTCATGGATAAGACGAACATTATTCTTATACGTACAATTCTCTCGAAAGAAAAACTAAAGCACCATAATAGCAAGAATTTGACGTTTTTTTGTGTATCACCTGAGAAAATAAAAACATTACAATGTGAAACCAACAATGGCAATTAAACTTTACATTAAAGCATTAATAACAATATGTAATATCTTTCATCTGCAACCAATTAACGTAATGTAAATTATATATTCATAATAAAATAATTATAATATAGTAATAAATAAATAAATCTTAAGTGTGTCGACACTTGGACAAGGCATATTACATCATGTCTTATTCACAGTATCCAGAGCCCTATCCAAATTTAATACTCGTATAATTGGATTTAAAGAGTAGGCGTCCATATCATACACATGGTTTAAATGAGAGCATAAACGTAGTTGAAGTACTGAACAAGCAGTATTAAGTACATTTAGGCTTGTAGGATGGCCAAAAAAAATATAAAAATATTGTGTCATCATCATTCCGTTATTAATATAAATATTAAATACTTTAGGTTTAGCAAAACTTCAAAGCTTTGTAATGTTATAAGAGAGGATGTTACATACATGTAAGTATAAGGAAGACGAATAAAAATTGAAAACAATTTTGGATAATATTGGTATCATGACAAAATCAATATTGTATTGAATCTAATTGTGCAGTGTTGTATATTATGTACTATAATTTTTTAGATAAAAATAACAAACAGGAAAATAATTTTAAGTAATTGTACAATTAAGTTACAATTAAGTTTAACTTGTATTGAAAATGTAAAGTCTGTGAAAATTGAACAAGACAAGAAGGGAAGGGCCTATACCCAATAACAACTAAGAGCTGATGGATAAAAAAATCCAAGGTAACTTTTCATGACTTTGAATAATATTATGATCGTTTACACTAAGTCTTGTCATAAATTAGATTAATTGTAGGATATAATTCATTGTATGTAAATGTTCACAACATCATAGAAATTTGCGACACATTGTTTTTTTTTGTTTTCGTCGTTAAATTGCAATTCAAAAATTACTCTTCTACTGCATCTTGGAAAGTTCGAATTTACTATTCATTAACTCTTCATCGGAGTCAATAGCAGGTAGATCCCCGTCAGCCAAGTCGGTTGGAATATTCTCATCGACCCATCGAAGCTCGTCATCTAAATCTAAAGAATTTTGCATTATTATTTTAAACAAGTATCAAATTCAATATGAAAACTTTCCCTTAATTAAGTAACAGATTTTTATATGTAAAATTTTTATACTTATTAGTAAAACTAGAAAGTTATTATCGTTTGTCATAATACGTAGCATAATACATATGTACGAAAACGGTTAGCACACGAGATTCTCCGTGCGTGTTGAAACATTCACGACCTTGACCATTCAGTGGGTAACCATGAGCACTCACTGGAGCCAGCCTATAAGCTGCGCATCCTAAGCAGTGATTGTTTCAAGGTGACCCTAAGCCTGTCACTGCAGGAATTTTACACTCTCGTTTTCTCCTTTTGTTTTTGTGACTAGATTAGAAGATTGTAGTGAAAAAATTTAGTTTAATTAGTGAGATGTCCACGCCAAAGAAGAGACCTAAATTAGGGGAGGCTATAAACGTCGATCAGCCTTCTACATCTTCAAAAGACCATCCACCGGAAGTGACTAAAGAGTTGCAAAAGAGAGGGACTCAACTCTACTGGGAATTGGAAGATTTGAAGTCTCGATACAAGGAGGTATTATTATTATTATATTCACATTTAATGAGTAAATAATTGCCATTCTTTCTAGTTTTAATTAACATGAATATATTTTTTAGTTGACAGGGAAAGATTTTAAACCTAGTGAGCGAGAGATTGAAAGTCCAAAACATGATGTCAAAGTACTACAACACAATTTTAGTGTTCAACATGACCGAGCTGTTAAAAAAGTTGATGAGAATAATGTAAGTAAATAGTATACTGTTGATTTCTCTCTCTCTCTCGCATTCATGAACAAAACTAGTACTTAATTATACGTTATTATTATTTTGTTGACTTATAGTTGAGACCATCAGACAAGGCTTGTATTAGCTGTGGCACAAGAGCAAGCGACAGAAGCTTGTTTTCTAAATCAAGTACAATATGTGGAAATTGCAAAAAGAAAATCAAATCTACAAAAAGCTATCTCGGTGAGATTTGTACTGGAATTCCACAGTTAAAAAATCAATGTGGACCTGTTTGGACGCCTGGAATTGCCCTCATACCTTGCCAAAGGTGCCTAGTTGACAGATTGGGTAGAACTGATATTGACAACTCACCCCCTCCTCTCTCAACTCAAGAACAAGGATATGCGAGATTCCAAGATCTTGCTCAAGTCGACCTCAAAGGTTTGTTGGGTAAGGCAGAGACTGGAGCTGTACTTGCCAGGGTTATGAATTTTTCAGCGAAGAATGAAAGAATTTTGGCAAATGCTCTATTAAAATACCATCGAGATGATGCGCGACTCAATACAACTACTGGTCTTCGTCAATTAGTTTCTGATAGCGTTAGAGCAAACACTTCGGAAGTTAAAAAGACGTCAAATAATGTGAAATTTCAGCTGGTCAAAGTTGAAGAGAGAAATATTCCTTGGGCTCCAGAATTTAAGGAATGAACTCCTGATGCTGCTTGTGCCAACAATGACTTTTGTGTAAGTCTACTTAAGGTTTAATCTTAGTATTCTCTCTCCCTCTTTCTAAACTGTGATCATTCTAATTAAAATGTACCCATTTATCTAGTTTGCAGATATTCTGGCTACTCCCCATCTCAATTCTATATTTACAATGAACCAAAAATATGAATATCTCTGTCTCTCTGGTCTCCAATTCCATTTAGCAAATAGAGGAGCAACTATTGATTGGATACCTGCTTTGGATGGACAAATGTGGAATACCGAAGGTAGTAATGGGGAAATCTATATGGAGGGAATGGAACTGGATGATGGAATATATGCAAGTTGGAAAATAATAATTTAAATGCCCATTTTCTCATTTTTTATTTGTTTGTGTGTGTCATTCTCTGTACTTAAATAATGAGACGGTTATTGTCTAACTCTATACAGATCTACATTGGAAGTACAGGAGGTGATCGACATCATCAAAAGAAAACAACAACAGCCCTTGTTGACTATACGACTGCTCATCCTTCAGCTAAAGCATTCAAGACTATTCTCTACTACCCTGACAAGAAGGATGATTTGAGACTCCATGAAAGTCAATTCATGATTGTGTTCCTTCTCGCTCAACTTCATGAATGTCCATTCAAAAATTTCACTCCACCATGTCCTGCTACTACTACATTTACAAACTGTTTATCGTTGAAAGAATTTTCTCCTGACAAGCTAATCAAAGTTATGAACAACAATATTATTGGAAAAAATTACTCAATAGACCAACTGAATCAAATTGGTAATTTTTCTTCAGTTTTGCTCAAATGGAAGGCTGAGGTTGCCTATGATTGGAATAATGATCAGTTGAAATATGTAAAACCTCCATCTAAACCTTGCACTATTATGTAATGAGTTTTTACATCTTGCTCGCACACTGTATGTCAGTTCTAATGAAGTATTATAAGAAATAATCTTTTATTTTCTATATTTTACCATTAATTACTATTGCTACTTTTGTAATGTAACACTATACTCAATTGTTACATTTGAATAGCTAATATAAAAAATAAAATTCAATCTAAAACGATAAAACTCTTACTACTATTCTACTCGTCTACTACTCTTACTTGCATTTCTGCTTTTCATCATTTTCTCTGATGGGCTTTTCTTCTGTCTTAATTTCATGTGTCCTGTAAAAAAATATTCAGGTTAGTACATTCCAATACTTTAAATTACATGAAAATTTTAAGAAACTTAAGTCTTACCAAAAGATTCATTCACAACTAAATCTTCCTCGTCATCCTCATCGTCTGTCGCATCCATGAGTGGTGAAAACGAGTATCTATAGAGAATTATGTTTAAATTGAATTGAGAATAGTAATACGAGAAAACTGTAATAATTGTGATTAAAACACTATTGTTCTGACCGTTGATTATTATTGGTTGGTCTCCACAAAATCATAATGAAGAAAAGAATTACACTAAATAATGAATGCCAATATGCTTCATCTACAGCTATCAAAAAAAAGTTCTGAAAAGCAAAAACAAAGAACAAGACATGATTATGACAGAATGGGACATACTAAGTAAAGTAATAAGTATTTTGACACGAGTTGAATTTATTTACCTGGAGGCACTGTGCCGTCTTAATGTACTTAATGGACCATATCATGAAGCCAACGGATGTAACGACAGCAAAAATCTGCAAATAAATAAACAAATAAATAAACAGTGAAATTTATTACAGTAAAACGCAGTGCATATTTTATAGTTCATATACTGTACTGTACTGTATAATATACAGTGTGTATTATAGGATAATTTTGATTACTTACTAGGACAGAGGAAAAGTTGCGATACAAACTAAGCTTGACTAGGTTTCTGGAAAAATAAAGACACAATTTTTATAAAGACACTTTATTGGTTATGGAATGGCCGGGTTGCATTTATTTTGTTTATATGCAACTTTTCAAGTTCCGACTATTGCTGTAGTTTTCAAAATAAATCAAATGCTTCGAACAATACCAAGTTAACTATATAATCTATTCAAGATTCAATTCAATCTACTTCTTACCGACGCAATCGAAGAGTTCTAGTGGTGTTGAGAAGAGAGTGAAAGACCCTTCAATAAAAAAAATTCATGTCAGCACATTGAATACACTTCATAATTATTATTTACATTCCTCGTTCAACATTCTTCATCCCTACCTACTTAATTGTTAAATGCTTTGACTTGAAAACTATTTATTATGCATAGAAATGTAAAAACTTTAATCTCACCACCAGCATATCCCGGCATCAAGAACAGAGAGTGCCACATTTGCCATCAAAGCTAAATTTCATATAATCATATAAAAGAGTCAGTAAACATTATTTAAATAAATGTTCAAAACAGTATACACAAAAATTGTAAAATGGTCAAGTTGTAAAGACATCTTAAAAGTTATTTGTGTCAGAAAAAACATTGCATTTACCACGATTTGAAGGCCCATTAACTGGATGTAAAATTCTCAGACTTGACTCAATCTAGTACCAAAATAACAAATATTTATCAAGTTCGAAATTAATTACCTAAATGAAATCAACTCATTGAAAACTTACCGAAGCGAGAAAAAAGTAGATAAATCCAACTGCTACGAGTCTGTGTAAAGTTGCACCTAAACGGGGTTTGACTATTCCAAAGCCTATGCTCACAATTACTACTAACATTCTAGCTAATGTGCGTTTTCCACATGAAATTATTTCTGCCAAAAGTACGGCACCAGTCACTGAAACACCAGTTGTATTGATGTTATTGTACTCGGCGTAGAATACAGCCATTTCTATCATTCCTATAAAGAATACAGTCATGAGACCAGTTATTTTAATTGAAGATCAAGAATAATTGAATAATTTACCTAGAAATGCGACTGCAAATATCCAGAGTTGAACTCTCAAAAGATCCCTCCAATGATTTGCACATAAGATGATCCAAACAAATGACATGAGTACGTAAACACAACACATTATCTCGTAAAACTAGAACAATAATAAAAGAAACAATGAATTACTAAAATGGAACTCCTTCATATACTTTATAATATATTTTTCTCTAAATCACATACATGTAAAAGTGGCCAGTCAACGGCGGAAAGATATCCGTCATCCGATTTCATCTCTACCGTTACACTTGCAGAATATTTTAAGGGACTAAGTGACACACTACTTTCTATGAAGAGCACTAGAAGATAAATTCCATCCTCTTCAATGACTAAAATGGGTTCTACTGCAGCTTTCTTTTGCTAAAATTTTTTTTAACAAAAACAATTTTCAGTTATTTTTGACGATATTAGTACAAGTCTAATGTAGGTATAAAAGCCTGGAGGAACTTACTGAATAAGAATTAACTTCATTTTCATTCCTGGTTGATGCAGGTTTCACAAGAACAGTTTTTGTCTCAACATTCGAAGACAAACTGGGTGAGTTTGCTGAATTTCCAACCGGAATATAAGTTTTCTAAAATACGAGTAACCATTATAATAGAAATAAAAGACATTGAAATTCATTGAATGAATCAACATGATTGAATAAAATAATACAATGAGTTTTATACCAATTTAACTGTAGTATCGCAGCGATCATCCTCCGTCTTATTGGCAAAAAATTTGATGGGGTAATTTTCATATTGTACTGTTGGATTCTCCAAATAATATTTCCATGCAGTTTTTTTGGTCTCATAATCTTGAAAATCTAATGCAGAGTCCTTAAAACAAGGGGTTTTGCGTATCATCCATTTAATTCTAATTTGTTGTTCTGGTTGTTCCAATGGAGTACAATGAATTTTAACTTTAATGCTAGACCCAGCAAATAACGTCTTATGTATTCCCCAAAACTGGTCAGTGTCATTCTTGTTAGAGAATTAAAATATTTGTACATTATTAATTTCATAATTAAATTAAATGACTGTATAAAAATGATTGTGATATTTTACTTACAAGAACTACATCCCATTTTCCTTGCTCAGGATAGGAACAATGAGAGGCTGGTAGATAAATTCCGAACAGTAAAGCCCATAATATTTTGACTAAAAATAATTTCATGATGACACAGACACACTAAATGTCGACAAATGTTGTCGACCAAAAACTAGTCAACTTGTGAAACTTTAAGGAGAGAAAATGGTTAAATTCTGAATAAAAAAGTTCCAAATTCTATTTTTGCTTGACAGAAGAGATCGGCCGACTCAGCATTTAAAATCAAATGCTTTTTGTGATCTGTGTGCACGTGATCGAAAAAATGTTTCGAAGGAGTGTTGGCTAGAATAATTAAAAGGTTTAATTATTATTAAAAATGGGCAACACAAATCAAGGAGGTCAAAGAGAAAGACCTCCATCCTCACCTGGGGTCAAAGATGGTCAAGCTTTTACATTTGAGAAAAGATCGTCCTCTGTGTCAAGTCAAGGGCAAGGTAAAAAAAATTATTTTGATATAAAAATTGATAGAATTTTTTGGCGATGATATAATTTTAGTAAATATAGACCATTCTGATCATTAAAATAAAAACAAGTAAATGTTAGTTGGTTTCTGTTTTTTTGAAGGACTTAATTGTAGGCTTATTTTTTTATACCGTCTTCAATACAAATTGCATAATAAAATTCAATGAAAGATGGAATACGTACAAAAATTATAAAATGTACGTTGTTTTTGTAGGACAACATCAAAAAATTATTTTACAAAATTCACATGAAGATGATGACCAGCCATATTACACAAAGTCAAGTAATAATAACGTAACACAGGTGAGTTGTCCTCATGACATGATTATAATTATAAATTATAATTTATAATAAAGTTTTCGAAATTAAAAACAATTGACATTGACGTTTCAAGGGACAATTGCAATTTTTTTTTGTTTTAGAATCAAGAATTTGATGGTGCAATCAGAAAACGAGCGTCTACTGTGTCAGAAGGGTCTAAAATTCCTGGCATAAACAATAGTGCACATGCATCTAAAATCCTTCCAACAGGTACAATATTTTACACTACATGACACTATTAAATTACCAAATGTTTTTAAAATTAATAATTAATTTAAAATTATTTCCGTAGTTTTTAAATGGGACGGCGGTGGTAAGCAAGTCTGTATTAGTGGATCCTTTTCAGATTGGAAGACCATACCAATGGTTAAAAGGTAAATACCAAATAATAATTATTCAGTGTAATCACGTAATCCTTTTCCTGAGATAATTAATTAGAGCAAGAGCTAATACTTTGATTTGTCTTTTTAATTTATAAACTCAGTCATGGAGATTTTGTCACGATAGTTGACCTGCCTGAGGGTGAGCATGCATACAAATACTATATTGACGGTGAATGGAGGTGTGATCCCGCTGAACCAACCAAAGAAAATGACATTGGTACCAAGAATAACGTGATAACTGTCAAGAAAACAGATTTCGAAGTGTTTGATGCACTGGCTATGGATTCTGTCAGTTCAGCTAGTAGTACACAATATCGTAAGCATGATATAAATAAATATTCCAAGTACTAAAGCATTACGGGAAAATATAATTACACCATTTTTTTATCCATTTTGATAAATAATTTTGATTTTGTAAATAATGACAATTAAATTTTTAATGACTTCATTTTTATAGTTTTAGTTGACTATATAAGTTACATACTGCTCTATTTTATAGTTTCTGGATCACCCCCTGGCAGTCAATATTTACAAGATTCTCCGTCATACAAGCCATGGGAAAAAATCCCTGGACCTCCAATTCTTCCACCTCATCTTCTGCAAGTTATTCTAAATAAGGATACACCACTTTCTGTAAGTTCAACTTTACTGACCTTAAAATTTCAAATCAATACAAATTATCTTTAATTTAATATCAAACTATTTTCATTGACTATAAGGTTTGTATTATCTAATTATTTTATTTGTTCATAATAGTGTGAGCCTACGTTGTTGCCGGAGCCCAACCACGTAAGTGGATTTATGGAATGATATGGAGTCTTTTGTTTTGTGTTTTCACTTTCAGAATATTTTAATCATGTTACCTATACTTTTTTTTATTAGGTCATGTTGAATCATCTCTATGCGCTTTCAATAAAGGACGGTGTGATGGTACTGTCCGCAACGCAACGCTTCCGAAAGAAATATGTGACAACACTCCTTTATAAACCCATTTAAATGTAATGATTATGTTTTTGTGTGTGACGATAATAATAAGGCTTTGATCATTACATCATGCATAATAATACAACATATTATTATTATGACACGTCTACATGCCTACAAATGTCAACAGTAGACTTTTTTCAACAGGATTTATAGATTTCGTGATGATGCAGATAAATTATCTGAGATAATTATAGATGCGAGTTAAAATCTCTTCTTTTACCTTTTTGTTTCAATTCTTTTTTTTTATTTGTCCTGTTTCTTCCTTATATCCCTTCTCCTCTTTACATATTTAACCATAATGTACAATATGCAACATAAAATTTATATATTAATTTCCGTAGTTCGCAATTATTTTTTTTTCAATGTTGAGTCGTTTACTTCTTAAATACGAGACGCAGCTTTACTTAATGACGGTGACGACGAAAGTCAAATGATTGAATTATAAAATAAAAAAGTCGTGTACATTAATAGTTCTTAATTATAATGACAAAATATTAAACTACTCTTATTATGGTATTTATATACAATCTGAAACAAATTCCTTTGTCGGAATAAAAAAAAATTATATTGTTACATGTGTACGCCATGTGTACGAATTAATTTCTTTTATCCCATTGACAAGCTAATTTATTATCACTGATTAAATTCACCTCAAAAGATAACATTGTAAATTCTACATATGTTATATGTTATACATATGTAAACAATTAGCAGCATAAAGCATAATCAAGAAGTTTATTGGTATAATAAACTTTTTATTCAGACCTTCGTCTCATTCGATAGTTCATATTCTAATTATGTTAAACTCATAAAATATAAAACATTATCAGGGAAAATCATTATTGAGAGAGAGAGTAGAAGGAATGGGGTAACGTCCATTAATATTTATGAAACAATTTAAACAGCGAAATCCCATGACAGATAACTCGGAGTCTCTTCACTGAGATGGATTGTTGAATGAGGAGTAAAAATGTCCAGCGGACGAACTGGAAAAGTTGACCTTGGAGCCGGCTTAATGGACGATTCTGGTATACGTCCCCAAACATAAGACTCTTGTGGCCAAATTTCTTCATCAACACGCTTTCTAGGTCTCTTGAGCAAGCTACATGCACACACACCCAAAAATTATTGTATTTTACTTTATTCCATTTAATCTACTAGTAATGTATTAACTATCACATAATGTGATTCACATTGTATTTAATATCATAAAAATAACTCACTCAAATATGCGATCCCACAAGTCTCGATGTACTGAATTAGTGTTGGATCCAGCATTATCCCCAAGTAGAACATTCATGTCATGTCTTATAAAATTGATCTGTGTGCAAATGAAAAATATTTCCATATAACATTCCTTTTCATACTCGACTAGTAAAATAATCATAACGTTTAATTTTATCATGTCTACACTACAACAGTTTTAAAATTGTCACCTTTTCAATGTCTTCATCATCAATTTCTGTATCAAAAACAACTTCCATATCGTGGTCCTAGATTTGATAAAACAAATAATTTTATAGATCATTTTATCACATTTATTTTGTTCAAGAAAAAATTAGCTGGAGATAGATTACCATATAAATAGGATCGCCCTGCTCAGGATCACAACCAAGACCACATAATACCCCAGTATATCTTCTCATACGAACATCACAGCGAAGCTCTGCTGTTGGTGCAAATACTAATGACATGAGAGCCAGGAGACCAGGAACTGCCGGCATCATTGTAGTCTCCCTTTATTGAGAAAATAAAGAATAAATAATTGTTGTAAAATTGAATACTACAACGTATTAATAAAAACAACAGGAAAAGTTTTCCTGGAAAACTATTGAAATTTTTCTTACCTTGCCACAACTCGTCCACTTTTATCCTGTATGTTGATTGTAGAAGCCACTAAAAGTCTTGATGTAGGAGCGGTTGGCTCATGATCCAAAATCACGGAATTGACACTATGATTGTCAATTGTAACCTGTTTGGCGCTACTGCTGTTACACAAAGACTAAAATAAAAACAGTAAATTAGTGATAAATTCTAATACACTCCCTTTGTAGATTTTGTGTACTTATTCCTTGTTACAATCTAGAGTATAAAATTTTTTACTTGAAATTCCAGTTCTAGTGGACTAAAACATCCTTTTAGTGTACAAGGTATTTTGCCATATATAGGCGGCTCCAAAAAATCCCGATCAATGGGCTCTGCGATTTGTTGTTCATCACAAGCAGCAATTTGTTCCACGTCGTCTTCCATTAAGGACAGTCTTTGTCTCGCTTTGTAATTAAGCTACAAAATAAGGTAAGATTCATGTTCAGTTTTGGGTTTCATTGTAAAGAAAAAATATATAAAAAAATCAGTATATTGACGTACAGTTGCTGTGTAAGGTTCTGGAGCATTGTCTGCAAAACCTTTATTCTTTAAATAAGAGTTGAAATTACAACGTGGGTGTTCTGCTCTATGGTTCGGTAGGGCCTCTATTAACTCTCCTATGATGACACTTTTGTCCACAGCCCAAATCTAATCATAAAGAATAATTTAATTGAAAATTTTATTAAAATCACATATTTTATCTTGACGTTAAATCAATGTTACCTTTAAATCAAGCTCTCTAAAATTTGCAGTGAAATTTTTGAAGGCGCTTATTGCATTTTCACCCCATACAGATCCCAACATCACTGCTGGCTTGGTCTCACTAAGTCGACACTCAACTGCCTAATAATGTTCATTTAAAAAGGTTTTTTTTTTAAAAAAAAATTCATCGCACAAGTATTAAATAATGTCATTGTATAATTATTTTATCCTTACTAGACATGGAAATTCTGTAGTTCTCCGGAAGGATGGTCCGTACGGCCATTCCTTCTGGATCATAACCGGTGAAAATCCCTGTAGTTTTGTGTACCGTACCCAATCTGAATTTCCATAGTCAACAAAGTATACCTAGCAAGACGGGAAAAAATAACATATACAATGTTGTCTACTGAGTCAATTTTTTACACAAATCTATTCATTGTCAAAACTTACAAGGGCTTCTTGCATCTGATTCACGGCTTGAATTCTAGCCCTGTAAAAAGATTCTTCATTGCCATCATTAAATCGTGCCAAGCAAAACGCTCCCACAACAATTTCTCTAGGAGGAATTGGTATATGTAATAAATTTGAGTTGATGAAGACTCCCATGTCATTAAGCAGATCAATATAACATCGTGGAGTGACCCAAAATTGACTAGGTGACTCAATCTAAAACACAAATTTCCTTCTATATTATAATTTAATATTATATGAAAGCCTTTCAATTATAAAATTTTACTCTAATCCTTTAGAAGAAAAACTAAAGTCTCAAATTATCAAAATATTTTCGCTTACATGAGTTACAACCACTCGAATTTTCTCAACTTTCACACTTGGCAGCTTTAGTTGTGGTGAGCATCGAATGTATCGTCTTTGCTTCAAACTTTCCATTATGGCCGGATATTCCTTTCGCTCATCTTCCTTCCTGTTTATAATACCAAACCCAATGACAATTAGATGTTAGAATAAGACTTGTTTCAAATAAAATTGAACACAAAAAAAAGGAAAAAATTGTATTGACTCTAACCATAACACATTGAATTCAAGATTGTCTCTAATCATCCGTTTTTTTATCGCTCGGTACATGCTTTCACAAATTGGCCCAATTTTCTTTCCAGATCCATCAAATATGGCGTACACTTTTGACCCCTCAATTTTTACAAATGGAACAGACAGCCCATAACTAATGCAAATAGATGTTTAAAAAAATGAAAGTTATACAAGGAAATATCCAAACTCTCTATTTCAATATAATAATAAAAATAAATTATTTAAGTTATAACCTTAAGTAATCGGCAACATGTTTTGCGTATCTGAAAAAAGGAAAACATACAGACTTTATAGTTCATGAAATCATGAGTGTTAGAAAAGAACTGTGGAACAGGATAAAGATATGTCAATTTAATGATATTCGATGGATAATTAATATGTAGCATGGTGCACAAAAAACAGAAACATTGTTGCATTTGTAGTAAGTAAGTAGGTACTTAGTAATGATATACATCATTTTTTGGAAATTCAAATGGAATACTTACAATTTTCCATTATTTCCCACTGGAAAATTACGAAAATATACTGTATTAAAGAGATCATGTCCAGCTACATCCTTCGAACGTTCTCGCTCATAATTTTGAACATCCGGCCGATGACGATGAAAATAGTTAGGATAAAATGCTCCAGCTATTGCAACCTAATAGGAGGAGAGAGAACAATAAAAAAAACTGTAACTCATGTAACGAGTAATGACAAAATTTAATGAAGAATTGAATTTACTTTTAACATGAGAGCTACTTCTCTGGGTACATCGGAGGCATCAATAGGAGTACTACGAAGAGGCATGGGGTTAGGAAAAATCCCATTTTTCTTCAGACGATCATTAATTTCCTCAATCAAGTTTTTGATGTCCCTACAAATCAAAAAGAGTCAAAGTGTTGAACATAATTTTAAATAACTTTAAACTTCAATTCAAATAAACTTTTATTTATTATGTATGACTTACCTCATCTGTGAGACCTGGCAAAAATGAGATCGGCCCCAATTCTTTTCTCTTTGCATCGAAATTCGATGACCTATGTATTCAACTGTGTCTGCATGCTGTTTTTGCCAAGCCTAGAATCATAAATCACATTAATTGAGAGACAGCACTCAATTTGATTTGGCATTTCAAGATGCGATAGATTCTACCTACTTTAAAAAAAGACTTACCCGATACGCATACAGTATAGCTAAACAATCAGAGTAAGACTCCTTAGCCCAACGTAGTTTTGACAAGTAGGAATCAAGTTGTTTATCATAAGGCGTGGAAAATGGACTCTTTGTGCTTAAACCAGCAGCTAAAATATTACAGAGGTACACATGTACTAATACTAATGGCAAGTAATAAAATAATGGTGCACTTAAAAATAGAAAAATTACCAATTATTATTGCTTCTTCCAGCACACCAAAACAATGACCCAACATTATCAGCCTACTACACTGTGGAGATAAAGGCAAATTTGACATGATGGTTCCTACAAATGTAACATCTCCATCACAAGTATCGTATCGCACAGTATTATCCATGTCAGTCACCATGACTCTCATTGCTCCAACCTATACACATTGTTAAAATATATTAATCAGTTGGTCAGCATCCTACATTACACTCCATAGTCTCATCCCAACCATAGACATAGAATCAAAACCTCAAATGTGATCAGTAAATATTTTATTTTTTGATTATCTCATCCCCCTACATTTAGGTCTTCACAATTGCTTACTCCAATCAGAAATTAATTTCATGCATACTGAATGATGCCATTTATGGCTTTTTTTCAACTTAGTATCATGAAACATGATACTAAAACCACGACAGTAACGATAGTATCCTCTGTATTTCAGAATTTTGTCAGAAGGCATACCCCAATAATGGGAATACCGTTCTGAATGACAAAGTTTTGGTACACAACACGTGAAAAATCCCCCTTCCCAAGGGAAAATATTTTTTGATCAAAAACCAACGAGAAAGAGTAAGCTATATAATCGAAAAAGATTTAAATAAATTGTGAATTTTCAACTGCAATGCTTTTAACACCACATTACCTCTTTCAAGTTAGCTACAGCACGCTCAATGCCTGATATAGCTGGCGGATCCAAAGCCTTAAAAATCAAAAAAGAAAATATTATAAACTTTTAATGCTTCAATGTTATAACAAAAACTACAATGTGCTGCACGACAAATAAAATTACTTTTTTTAAAAAAAAAACCCACCAAACACAATATCTCCGATGGACTCCCCATATTTAACGTTTTAACTTGAAGTACGACATATTCGAGCGTTGATCTCAACATATCAGGAGTGGATTCTTGCTCTAGTAACTACAAACGACAACAAAGTACATGTTAATTATTGAATTTCACACGATTTGGAAACATCTCTCTATTGAACTGAAAGAGAGACAAAGAGTCGAAGGACCCACACTTACACCAAAGAATCGTTTCGGGACCATACGAAAAACTTTGCCGTCACCCACACGACCTGTTCGTCCCTTCCTTTGAATACATTGATTGATAGAAGCCCATACAGTGCGTAGACTTGTAAAATTTGTTCTTGTATCGACACAATTCGCTTTGGTCAAACAAAAATCGATGACTAAAATTGATTAAGAGAAAAAAATTCATCATATGCATTTAGAGACTTGAACTTTCACACTTGATGCAATGTATTATATTCAATGAATGATATTCTTACCATAAACAACGTCAGGTACAGTAATTGAACTCTCGGCTAAATTAGTCGAAAGGATGATTTTTCTATAATACGGCCCTGTACAACGAGAGGACATAATTAAAATTGTAATTAACAAAAAAATAAACAATTATTGAAATAAAAAATATTTAAAAAAGGTTCGTAGTTAATAACGATAATTATCACGTACGTGGTTTAGCAAAAATTCTTTGCTGCTCTTCAGGAGTAATGGACGAGTGGAGTGGTACAATATCCCATTTAAAACTATCAGGATCTCCACCATTCCTGTTTCAAAAGAAAAGGATCATTTTAATTCATGTAAACAATTAAAGTTTAAAAAAAAGAGAATTCTAAGATGAAATTTGCGTACTCTCTGGCATTACTCCGATTTGCATCTTTTAGAAGTTTGTCCAACAATTTTATTTCCATCATTCCAGGAAGAAATACTAGAACCGAGCCCCGTTCCGCCTAATGAACAAGTTCAAGTTGAAATGACATGAAATCAGTGTGAGAAATAAAAAGCCATTATGATCTTAATCTTTACAATAACAGGACTAAAACTCACAATTTTAGCTTCAGCCCTTCCATCTCTGACTCTGGGATCCGGACATTTACCCCTTTCTATAGTATCTAAATTGATGATAGTTTTCACAGTATGTGAGTAAATCTCCGGAAGGATTGCTGCCTTGTCAATGTCAATGTTGGCGCTAATTTCATCAATTTCACTCTAGAGAAAAAAAATGCAAAATACAGAACAATTAACAATAACAAATTAGGAGGAAAACGATATGCTTTTAATTTTTAATTAAGAATTCAAACTTGCCGACTCTATTAAAAGTTGATCCAGGAATATCTCTTCCACATTGAACCGACGAGAAGAGGGTATCTTTATAATTGGTGTCTCACCTGCAAGAGATAAAATTATTGCAATGTCCAATTACCTATACTATTGCATATTATTAATTAAAAACCCTATGTTAATGAAGCGTATGCATACTAACCAACTTCATCAAATTCACCACCTGCAAAAAATTTTCAGAAAAATATAAAATTATAATATTTAATTACCAAAAGTGCATGCTCACAACAAATCCATACATACTTTGTACAATTCAGACAATATTATTTACTTACGTTTTGTTATGAAATACTCTGAAAATTTGCGAGAGTCTAAAGTTGCTGACATGAGAATCAATTTCACATGCTTTTGTTTCCCCTCTTCGTCATCAAGAAGAATTTTTTTGATAAAAAGCAATAGAAGATCAGTGTGTAAATCTCTCTCGTGGACCTTGAAAGAGAAAGAATAAAACAAATGATATTAGGTTGATACCAGTCTGAATATGAGAATAAATACTATCTTTTATGCAAACATTAAATCTCACCTCATCAATAATAATATGGGTCCAATGTTTGAGACTCCTAATTCGGGTTAACTTTTGCAACAATACTCCTGTAGTCATGTAGGTAACTAAAGTATCAGGGCCACACATTTTTTCCATGCCCACCTGATGACCAACTACGGTTCCCGGTTGCCAACATCGTTCTTCACAAACACGTCTCGCAACAGAGATTGCTGCTAATTTACGGGGTTGTGTGACGACCACATTACATGGTCTTCCCAATTCTACAGCACGATCAATTAGAAATTGGGGGACCTAAAATCAAAAGGAAATGAGCTGCTTGCACACTGCAAATTAATTTCCCATAGGTATGTATAATGTATAAATTTTTTTCTACCTGTGTCGTCTTGCCACAACCAGTGTATCCATCAATAATCACAACTCTATTCCTCTCGATTGCTGCTATGATCTAAAAACACAATTTAGATTACTTTAATTGAATTTTTCTGACGCCGCATACATTCAAAAATTATTTTGTATTATATTAAAATGTTCAAAGTAGATCATCAAAATCATATACTGTTAGGTTTATACCTTGTGTCTTTCTTTGTATGCAGCCAAGCCCGTATTATTCACGGTTCTCTTCTGAAAGTTATATTTTGAAAAAACATCTTGCTTTGAACTAAAGTAGGAGACCTTGTGTGTCATGTCATCGAAACTTTCGTCCTCTGAGTCAGAATTCTAATACAACAAAAAAGGGATAATATTATGATGTTCATTATTTCAAAGATGTTTTTTTCGCAGAATATTCACACTGTTCCACACACTAAGTGAACGTACCTCATAAGTTGGAATCGCTTTGTTATGCATTTGCTTCAACTCGTCAACATATTTACTCTCTTCGGCGACATCATGCATGTTATAATGTGCCCTTTTCGGCAGCTTGGGACAAGGTGCTCCAAATTCGCCCAGTCTCTGCAAATTGAAACAAACCAAATACCTTTAAAGCCATACTGTCTTTGTGGGTCACAAACAATTTTTTTTCTAAATACACAACAAAATTGAATGTCTTACCGTTTGATCATTCCCAATAACTTTCGGAAGTGGCTTACTCGCAAACTGAAAAATATTCAAAAGTTTTTTTCTATCTTCTGCCACATTATCCTTTTCCTCTCCTTCTTTCAAATCGTCATTGTTTTGATAGCCCTCTTCAATGTCATCAACATCTTCTTTCTCTCGTTTGACCTGAAAAGTTCCAGGAGGAGAGTCCGGGTCAAACTCTGTGGGAGATCTCGAGTGTTCTCGTTCTCGACGTCTTTTCACTCCACTAGGTCCTGGTCGACTTGTGCTCCAGGAGTATGAGCCACCGTTTGACATTGTTATCTAATCAAAATATTCCCTTTGAAGTACAAAATTTTCAAAGATTCTTAGTTCGAAAGTTTCAACTTTTTTACTTACCAAGCGTTGCCAACGACAAAAACAATAGTACTACCGTTAACTAATTGCTTCCGTCCGCCGTCAAAAGATACAACGTGACTATTAGATATCTAAAACATAAATGTCAACAACAAAACCAGATTCTGACCATTCTAAAATCGAAAAATTTCGAGAAGAAAAACGAAACAGTCAAGCAATAGTCAAGCACGATTCTTTCGCGACTTTCGCAAATTTTTTTCTTCTGACAATCCCGCCTTTAATCTCGCACGTTTTAACCTTCCACATCGTCTTAATGGGCCCAATGGTTTTTTTTGACAGTCAATGACAGAAGTTATAAAAAAGAACAAGTTTAATGACAATCATTTTTGTGTAAACAAACAATAATCAGAACTCCTTTATTTCACGTAATAAATTCATTTGAGTTAAAATCTTAGACTGTAATAAACATTAAATATACTTTTTTTTTGTATATAATAGCATATCGTAATATATTAATTAATTGTATTGTTATTTTAATAGTAGAACGTAAATTTTTCAAATTCTTCGACCATCTTGTTACACTAAATGATGATAATATAGTACAGTCGGCTACATCCATTTATTAATCAGTCGCCGCCGTCCACTGCATCATTTCATTGTCAGTAGCGATAATTTTTGCACATGATGTTTACGAGTGAGGGATGAGAAAAAAGGAAAGTTGATCGACAAGGCGGAAATGTTAATGAATTAATCATCCAAGTTTTGATTTAGTGAAACTTGACACCCTCATGCAGGAGGAAGACGTCCGAAAATTGATTTCCACTAGCCCATGTCGCAGAGAGTTTTGTAGCATCTTCTCGCAAATCTTCCCATTGATGAATATTATTCGGCCACTGTTCTTCCATCGGTTCACGAGGTCTAAATAGCAACCTAAATAAATGTCAAGAAAACCAAACAGAGTGAGTACAACTTTCCTTCATCAAATGTGAAAAATAACCACAAAAGTACTTACTTTTTCAAGTCATCCTGGCATTTATTTCTCAAGTTGGCCAAATTATTAATACTGTTGGGTCTAAGAATGTAATTCATCGTCAAACGAATGGAATTTATCTGCCATTAAAAACAATTGTCAACAATTTGTCTTAAAATGTAGTATAAAACCAAGCAAGTACTTTAGCAATTTAAATGTAATTTTACCCGACTGATGTCATCATTGTCAATAACGGTATCAAACATAATTTCTACATCATGATCTCCATAAATTGGTTCACCATTTCTCTAAAAATACATATTAATAAAATTGTTGTACAACCATGTACAAGACAAAAATTAATTTATAGGCCAATTAATTAATTCTTACTGGATCCACGCCAAGACCAAACAATGCACCTAAAATAATATAGGTATAAGTTTAATACATGGCAATAATGTTGAAAACGTAAATTTATAAAATATGGATTTGATGATTCATTCTCAAAGTAATGTACGCACCAGTATACGCTGTTAACTGATCGTTCACGCGAAGCTCCATTCGAGGACAGAAAATCATAGTCAACAACCCTGTCAGATTAGGAATTGCCGGTAATAGTGTTGTATCCCTGTGTATCATGTACATGAAAATGAAATCGACCATGATATTTACCAAGATAAAGTCATTTATTTGTTATTTCATGACTTTTATTTGCAAAACTCACCTAGCCATCAGATTTCCACTTCCTATTGAATCAAAAAAAATTGCACATTATTTATCATTGATTGTACAGCATAATGACCTTTTTAAAAGTTTCATGCATTTCAAAATATGCCTACACTGAGATGTAAAAAATACACTTACTGTGAGCTATTCCAATGCTCCCAGCAACCAGAAGACGAGAACTGCAATTGAATTTGAAAACTTTAATACAAAATGTACTAGTAATTTGATCTAATAATAATTCATACCTAAGGAGTTCTAAATACAACAAAAATGAAAAGAAAAAATATTATCCAACCTTGGGTCTCTATAGTCCATATCGAGTGCCACGGAATTTACGGACGCACCATCCACGACTACTTGTTTTAAATGTGAACTTCGACACAGAGCACTGAAGCTCATTTCAAGTGGAGATCCTGGGAAAGTGTTAAATTTATTATTCATGTGTGCATAGTCAAATATCAAGTCCACTTGACTTTTTAAAAAATGGATTAAATAAAATACCTGGACCCCTCAGAGTTACAGTTGAATCGGAATCTTCCTGTGGTGGAGGAACATGAGGACGAGGAACCTTCTTGGTACATTGTTTAGCAGTCATTCCATCTCTTATAGCTTGACTCTGACGAGCGACTGAGGGAGAAATCCTCAAGTTGTTATTCTCCTATTGTGAGATGAAAACATAAAGTTACTTTTTAATAGATAGGAATACCATAATTAAAATAAACTAGAAATAGTATACATGCACGTTAGTAATTTTACAACTCCATCAAAATTTGTTTTTGAATATACCTGTGAATCCTTGGGCTCCTCAACTTCCTCTATTAAACGTTGAGTCATCAGAAACGATCTTAACGAATTAGCCCTATCTGAGCTCAGTAAATCACCTGCCATTACTGATTCAACAATGGAAAAAATCTGGAGACCAAGAAACAAATATGTAGGCAAAATTCGCATGTTTATCATTCTGAATAATTACATGCAATACTTCACTGTAATTACAGTACTCTATTTAACATGCGTCATAATAGTAAAAGTCAAAGATATAAAAACACAGTAAATCAAGTTGTGTCAAAAAAGTAGTCCCAACAAACTTACTTTAAAGCAAAGTTGAGAATCACTTGAACTCAAAAATGAATGTATTTCATTAAATGTTTCATTATCCCATGTATTTCCAGCACTGACCGGAGATCTAGAACCTTGTAGTCGACATTGAATTGCCTAAAAAATAATTGCAATATGTAGTTTAATCAACAATGCTATTATTTTTTATATTGAATGACAGAGAATATACTAACCAAGCCTTTCACTTCACAGATAGGTGTATGACTAATGTCAGTTTGTAGGGTAAACACCTGTGATACACTTTTTGTCACAATTTTGCCAATGTCAATTAGATATAACTAGAAACAAAAAAAAAGAGATTTTTTCACATTTCAGCACTGACAGTACTTCGAATTTAAAGACCACATGATCAAAATAAATAAGTTGCCTAATATCATGTTAGTAATATGTCATATGTATGTACCTAACTATAATCGAAATGTTTAACTTACCACCAAATCCCCAAGTCTGTCTCTATGAGTTGATGGAAGTCGAAGCTCAATCCTAGCTCGATAAAGCATCTCTCCTTCGTCAATGAAGACAAGAGCTCCCTTCTGACAGTCGTCCCACAGTACGTGCTTCACATTATCTCGAATTCCAGCTAGAGCATCATCCAAATTTATTTTGTCCATAATATCTTCCTGTTTCAAGACGTAAAACTCATCCGGTGATACGATCTGAAAGTAAAAAAAGACAAACATTTGTAATTTTAAGGAAAACATTTAGAATCATCATTTTTGTCATTCCTACTCGTATTCAGAAAAAAATTAAGCCATACTTACATAGCACACTTGAACATCAATAAATTTTTCTATAATTGATGGCATTGCAGTTTGATCAGGAGCCTTCATCAATTTCCTTATGCTCATTTGTTCCATCGAGTCTTCAAGTAAGGTAACAGCTTGGTCACTCCTACAACAACATGTCAAATGATTAGTATGAGAACTTTACTCTTTTACAAATAAAGTATTAAAAACCAATCAGCAATGAGATGGTCTTACTTAATTACACGGAAGCTAACATTTTGTCTCAATTGCCTCATTTTCACCGCTACATGAAAAAATAAACATGACAGAAGTGTATTAAGAATAAAGTTTGACAGCACAAATGTATCATTGTAATGTCACGTACCGACAAAGACTCCATGACTAATTCGACCAATTTTTAGTCCTCGTGGATCAAACGATAAGAGAACTTTGGATCCTTGAAGTTCTACATAGATAGAGAAATAGTGAAAATACATTTTATTAATACCATTTGTTGGAAAATCAAAATAATTACATGAATTTTTTTACTACTCTCAAAATAAGTAACTTACCTATATAAGGAATTGTCGTTCCATCAGCACCACCCTCGAAATACTTTAAAATGTGGTGAGAATACCTTTTAAACAAAAATACATTTTAAAGTCATGTGAACATTGACATTCCTTGTCTAATTCAAACTTTTTATTTGAAATGCTTCAAACAAACATATACTTACAACTCTAGAGGCTGATCTTGAGGAAAACCTTGGTAAACAACTGTTGTGAATGGGTCACGTCCTACTAAATCCTTTTGGGCTTCTCGGTCATACTCTGTCTTCTTTGGACCTAAACAAAATTTTTGTGTAGAAACATACAATAAGTCAGTCTTCAAAAAACCCTAAGCTATGATTATCATTGACAACAATCATTGATCCACCGAATAAACTTACGGGTACGGAGAAAATAATTTGGATAAAACGCTCCGCCTATGGCAATCTACAAAAAAAATTGTACTTTGTAAATCCATTGCAGGTAGGTTATATTCAATTTAAAAATTAATTTCATTCAATTTATTATCCTCCCGTACTTTTAGTAGAATTCCTCGATCGTCATCAAGCTCCAAATCACAATTTTCAGCAACATCAATATTCATCCTAGTTAGTCTCTGTTTGATTTCTTCAACCAACTTTTTGATTTCCCTACAAAGTTTTTTTTAGAAACAAACCAATGTATGGACATTTATAGGAGGTAAATAAAACTTGATCTATCATATTTATAATATTTATAATGAATATTTTAAAATACGACTACACACTCAACAATATCATCAGTTCATACCTCATTACATTACGTTGTACCAAATAAAATTTTGCCCAAGATTTCTCATCATTTGTAGAACGGAATCCCAGACCTTGAAACTTTTTCACCCATGTCTAAATCAGCACAAAAGAAATATTTGAGCATATAAATTTATTAATGCTCAGTATTCATGTACATTTTACTATTTGTTCTCGATGTATAATATTTTTAAAATACAATTTTACAATTTTGATGAATAGCTTTTGACTCACCCTATATACATTGACAAGTGCAAAGCAGTCCGAATAGGTTCTTTGTGACCAGTGCAGTTTCGAAAGGTAAGCTGGAAGACGTCGCTGATAGGGGTACGAAAATGGACTTTTTGTGCTTAATCCAGCAGCTTAAAGTTTTTTTAAAAAAATAATTTAAATTATAATAGGTAAATTATAAACAACCACAACATAAATTAACAACCGTAAAATATTTTAAATTTTTAAAGTCTTTTTTACCTATGATAATAGTTTCTTCAAGAACTCCAAAAATGTGTCCCATTGCAATCAAGCGACCCAGTCTGAGGTCTATCGGAAGTTTAGCCATAATGTGACCCAAATAAGTGAGTTCACCATCAAAGGGACAATATGCTTCACAACCACGTTCTGAATCCATATAATTGATTGACAAAGCTCCAACTTCTTTTAAATTGGCTACAGCACGTCGGATTCCCGAAAGTTTAGGAGGGTCGATTGCTAATGCTAGTAATGCTTTTGGTTTCCCCATATTTAACAATTTTGCATGGAGAACTACACTTTCAAGTGATGACTTTTCCATTTCTGGAGCGGCCTCTTGCACAAAATTGTCCTATATACAAAGAAAATAATTGTAAAAGAATTAACTACTAAACACTTAATGTTCATAAAACTAGAGTACTAAGAACTAAATAAAAGAATTTAAACTTTACAGATATATACAGTAGTAACCTAAAAATTGGAATAAATTATTATAATTCATAGCATATTCATCATCAAAAAAAACTTACAAAAAATGATCGTGGAACCATTCTGTAGCAATTACCTAAAGGTATCACAAATAAGAGAGTTATATATCATTCGTTTATTTAGATGCACAATACACGTTAGTACCATATATTTGTGATAATAAACTAAATAGATGGAAAAAGAGATTAAACTTTTCTAGTTTTTACTTTCTAATCAATATTTTATAATTTTGTAAAAAAACAATTTTGATAAAAAATTCGAACCTGGAGCTACCCGTCCACATCTCCCTTTCCGCTGAATACATTGATTTTTTGACGCCCATTCCATACGAAGGCATGTATAGCTAATTTAAAAATTAAAATAATCAACTTTAAAAAAATCTAAAACAAATTGTCAGAAATCCTATCAAAATTATAAATGGGTAACCTTATTATAAGATTACAAAGGTTGTAACACAATATTTTTCTTACTTTGTGTTGGGGTCGCAACTCAAACTCTTTGTTAGACAAAAGTCAATCACTAATTAAGGTACAAAAAAGATTATTATTATCCCATACACACATTGCACGACATTTCACTGCTATCAAAAGCTAATTGTAGTATAAAAGTACTAGAATTATAACTTACCATACTTAATGTCGGTGACAGTGATAGAACTTTCAGCAATGTTGGTCGCCAGAATAATTTTCCGATTACCTTTGTTGGCTGGTTGGAATACTACAGAAAGTGAATCAAGTCATATATTAAAGCTAGTTTCGAAAAACTTGTGAATGTCACAGAAAAAACTGCACATTAATATTCTTCATAAAATAACACAGACTGTTGTAAAGTTATAAAACGTTATGTCTTTATTTTTGTCATAACAGAAAATAATTATCCATACCCCTATCTTGATCCTCTTTGGAGATGGTGGAATGGAGTGGAAGAAGTTGCCATTTTAATACGTCAGGACCATCCATATCCCTAATACAACATAGGTAGATGAAAATTTCAATTCTTCATAAAAAGATTCTTGTCAAAAAGGGTGTTAATGAACACAATGTTTATACTTTGCTTCTACTATAAAAAAATAGTTTGTCACTTACAACTTTGACTGAGCATAGTCAACACAAGCTTTATACATGGTTTCAATTTCTAGGAGACCAGGTAAAAAGACTAGAACAGCACCCCTTCCTTCATTTCTTTCACTACCATTACAATTTTCCATATCATCAAATTTTTCAATAATTTTTACAGCCACATCATAAATTTCGTTTCCAATCTTTGGCTCTTCAGAAAATTCATTTAAATTTGGTATTGGCTGTAAGAGAAAATGATTCATGGAATTTATGCCTCATCATAATAAATTATGCTTCATACAATAAATTGCTGAGAGCAACTTATTCCATTTTCTCTCACATGGAATTTAGTTGACTATACAAATTTTTAATTATTATTTGAAAGTTAAATGATTTACCATGTCAATGCCGACGAGGGTATTCAAATAATGCTCCTTTACAGGATAGGAAGCCGCAAAAGGAACCTTAACAATTGCTGCTTCCATGAGATGCTCTCCTAAACGCCACTTTGGAAAGTAGGCCTTAAATTTTTCTGCATTCAGTGTTGCAGACATGAGAATAACTTTGGTTACTGTATCTTCCGTCTCAATCATAATTGTCTTTAACACTAACATTAACAGGTCTGTATCCAGATCTCGTTCATGGACTTCATCTGAAAGTGAATCAATTCAACAAATTAGAAAGGTTAGTAAAATTGAAAAGAAAACAATTTAGAAAACAATAGGTCCCACATATTTTTTCAAATAAAATCCTGTCTCACCAATAATAATATGAGTCCATTCATCCAAATTTTTTCTATTTATTAAGGTTTGTAAAAGAACACCAGTCGTCATGTACACTATACGGGTGTCCTCAGAAAAGTGTCTTCCCAACCCAACCTGTGAAGAATAGACAAAGAAGTCCATCATGATTTGACAACAACAATAAGGATCTAAAGTACTTTTTAATTTTCACATGACAGTAAATCATTAGGGGCAAATTAATTTAATTTGATATATATATATATATTTTAAAAAACGGTCTAACCTGGTATCCAACAAGACTTCCAAGTTCCCAGCCTCTTTCTTTACTAACACGGTCAGCAACAGACTAATGGGTGGACAAATATGTAAATTAAGTATTAAAACAACAATGTACAAAATAATAATGATATTTTCAAAATAAAATATTTTATGACAAAGTTCAACTTACTGTAGCAGCAATTCGACGTGGTTGTGTAACCACAATCTTACAGTACTGTTTTTCATTCACTGCATCATCAAGTATAAACTGAGGCACCTAAAATTTAAATTCAAGTAATTTAAATATACATAAAACACAACTATTATGGTTACAAAACTTTCCGTAAGTAATGAGATGGTAAAAGATATTGAGATAAGAACCCAACCTGTGTTGTCTTGCCACATCCTGTGAAGCCTTCTACTATCACATTTTGATGCAACTGTACAGCTGATAGTATCTAAAGAAGAAAGTATTTTGTCAAAATTATACAAAAATTTATCACTAAAACATTTATGATGACAACAAAAAAAAACATGATGCATACATATTGTTATATTACCTTGTCTTTGATTGCATAGATTGCTAAAGATGAGCTATCGAAGTGACGTGCATGCATATCATAGCGACTGAATAATTCTTCGTCACAAGCGGGAGTCATATCGAGCCGACCAACATGAGTTGTACCAACAACAGATTTTTCTGCATAGCCTCCCCGTTCTGATGTCGTTGATCTCGTGGATGATCTACCAGGTCTTGACTTTTGATTGAAAGGAGTTGCACCAGACTTTTTTGATTTCTAAAATTCAAAAAATAAACAAATACTTATATTGTTGTAACATGTTTTTCAATCATCATGCAAGAAATATCTTTTTGTTAGTTTTTGCACAAACCCTATTGACTTCTTCAATGCGTTGAGTCTCTTTTTCTCGGTATTCTTGAACATAATGCAAGTCTTCATCATCTTCTGCTCCCTGCAAATGATAATGTAGTTGCTGCCTTCTGGAATTATTCTCTCCAAATAGTTGTCGTTGATCATAGCCATTTCGGCTGGCTTGATGTATCACCGGTCGGTTTCCACTAAAAAAATCCACTAACCCTGCTCCACCAGAACCTCCACTCCATTCATTAAGAGGAGAATTTGGATATCCAGCCATCTTCCTCTTGCTACAATTCATTTGAAAAGAGACACAAGAATGACATTAATATTTTTAAAGTTCCATCATCCCTTTCAAACGACTTTACATTCTGTACTTGTCACAAGCTACAATGTACAAGTCAAAAAAAAAAGAGTGATATGATGAATGGTCACTTACTATTCCCAACACACCACTCAAGTATTTCTACAAAGGACACCAAACCAACCTCGGTTGGTACCCGGGTCACTTTCTAAATTTCTATTTTTCTGAGTTTCCCAAAAAATCCAAAAAAAATCTTTTCGTAAATCCCTGTCCCTGTCCTGTAATAGAGATAACCCCTTCTTAGAGCAGCTCTATGATCAACTGCGGCAACGTCCAAAGATCCCTTAGATTTTTTCAGCAGCTCAGCAAAAATTGAAGGTAAAAGTTTGTGAAATAAGGAGCATATGGGATAAGAATAAATAAATAAATAAATTGGAAAATGGTGCTCGCGGAGTTGGGTCGTAAGATTACGACGGCCCTTAGGTCGTTGAATAATGCTACGGTCATCAATGAGGAAGTATTAAATGCTATGCTCAAAGAAATCTGTAGTGCCCTACTTGAAGCTGATGTAAATGTTCGACTTGTAAAAAAACTCAGAGAGAATGTCAGGTAAATTAAAAACAAAAAATTATAATTATGTAATATGAAATTTATGAATCATAAATTACGATCAATTTATAATTTTGACAGATCCGTCATTGATTTCGATGATATGGCTGCGGGACTCAATAAAAGACGTAAGTTTCCTTTCATTTTTTACAAATACACACACATCAAAAGTTCTAATTGAGCATAATGTTCTTGATTTACAGGAATGATTCAAAGTGCTGTATTTAAGGAACTTGTCAAGGTTTGTAGTTAATAATGAAATTTAAAAAATTTAATGTAGTCCTCTTATTTTAAGGGAAAAATTTAATCAGCCTATAACATGTATTTTCAATTTTTTAAATAGTTGGTTGATCCAGGAGTTAAAGCATATCAACCCGTGAAGGCCAAACAAAATGTCATCATGTTTGTTGGTTTGCAAGGGTCGGGAAAAACAACGACGTGCACTAAATTAGCTTATCATTACATGAAAAAGGGTTGGAAGACTTGTCTAGTTTGTGCTGATACTTTTCGTGCTGGAGCTTATGATCAGTTGAAACAAAATGCCACAAAGGCTAGAATACCCTTTTATGGAAGGTATAAAAACTACACGTGTCTGTGACATTTCATATTTCATGGTGATATGTATTTTTATTTTTAAAAAATCATGTCTTTGAATTTTACAGTTATACAGAAATTGATCCTGTTGTCATTGCTCATGATGGTGTAGAAATGTTTAAGAAAGAACAATTTGAAATTATTATTGTGGACACGAGTGGTCGGCATAAACAGGAAGAATCTTTGTTTGAGGAGATGTTACAAGTTGCAAACACAGTGGTAAGAATTCTAATAAAAAAAACTTGTCTATAAATAATTCTTTAGCAAAAAACTTTTATTTAATGAGATAGAAAATTTTGTGGCTACTGCTTCAAGATTTTGATTTGAATCCAATAGGTACAGTACAGCAGGTATAGTATAAAATTTTAATTTACTGCCGTTTTAATACAGAGTCCAGACAATATTATTTTCGTTATGGATGCCACTATCGGACAAGCTTGTGAAGCTCAAGCAAAAGCCTTTAAAGAAAAAGTTAATGTCGGCTCTGTCATCATTACCAAATTAGATGGACACGCAAAAGGAGGTGGTGCCCTTAGCGCGTAAGTGATGATTTTTTCTGGACTCATTTATAATATGAATTAATTACTGATGCTTATTTGTGATCCATTTCTTTGTGCAGTGTGGCAGCAACTTCCAGTCCTATAATTTTCATTGGTACTGGAGAGCATATAGATGACTTGGAAGCATTCAAAACAAAACCATTCATTAGTAAACTGCTGGGCATGGGTGACATTGAAGGGCTGATAGATAAAGTCAACGATTTACAATTAGGAGACAATGAAGAATTAATTGAGAAAATTAAACACGGACATTTTTCTTTACGTGACATGTACGAGCAATTTCAGAATATTATGAAAATGGGACCCTTTTCACAAATCATGGTACAATGCTAAGAATTTTTTCCAGTCAAACTAATTACAAATGTTCATTATGCATTTTGTATTTCATCAGTACTTTATGTTCATGTTTTTTATTTTCCAATTTTAATCTTTTAATTTTTTTGTATTAGGGGATGATTCCAGGTTTTAGTCAAGACTTTTTAGCCAAGGGAAGTGAACAAGAGTCTATGGTAATAGAACTGTGCATTTTTGTAATTATTTAACAATATTATTGAGCGAACATAGTGTCAATTGTTTATTCATATTTTAGGCTCGTTTAAAACGTCTCATGACCATCATGGACAGCATGAATGATGGAGGTTAGTCTACGAGATTCGACACTATTTTATGAATTTATTATTGATAGTACCTTAAGTACGTGGACCAGTCAATTGCATCAAAATAAACATTTTTACAAAACTTTATTTTTTTCCAGAATTGGACAATCGAGATGGAGCAAAGTTATTTACAAAACAGTCGACAAGAATTATTAGAGTGGCTCAAGGTGCGGGAGTGACAGAAAGAGAAGTTCGTGATCTTCTCACGCAGTACACCAAGTTTGCTGCTGTTGTCAAGAAAATGGGTGGAATTAAAGGACTGTTCAAAGGTTAATGTTTGATTCATTTTGGACATTGTATTAAGCTCTTATTTAGAGACATGGTGTACAAATCAATTCTTGTGTGTTACAGGAGGTGACATGGCCAAAAATGTTAATCAAGCTCAGATGGCAAAATTAAATCAACAAATGGCAAAGATGATGGATCCACGTGTCTTTCAACATATGGGTAATGAATCTGAATAATTAACATTTATGTACATGATGTGGATTTGAACACAATGTTTCCTGATTTTACGAAATTCAAATTACCTAATCATAAAAAATGTATTCAGGTGGTATGTCGGGCTTGCAGACAATAATGAGGCAGCTCCAACAAGGGGGCCAAGGTTTAGGAAATTTGTTTGGCGGTGGTAAAACTTTATAAAACTACAATAATATTATTATGGACAGTAAATCTACAAGGCTTTTTTAAACATTTGTTTATTGTACAAATAGGTGGTGGTGGACCAGGAGCTGGTGGGAAACATTAGGTGCAAGCATAAAAAATCATTACACTCCGATTGTGTATCTATTGTTTGCTGGACATCGTAATATTACAACAGTCCAATATTAAGCTATCAGACTTTGGTTTGTAAATTTGTAAAAAAAATTTAAAAGAGAAAAAAAAGTATTCATAAACTTACCTGATAACGATTTCCTATTAGCACGTATAAATATGCATTAATTTACTATTATCATGACTGTCACATTACTATTAATTTGAGTAAGCAGTAATGATTTACATATAAATCTTTTCATAAAATAATAAAAATGGAGCAAAAAATTTCGAACATTTATAATTCCACAAAAGTTCAACAGGCTGATCTAATATACATATATATTTATATCGTAACAACTCCAAGAGTTCTTTTGCAGATCTAAAATTAATGCTCGCATGAAGAATAAAGATCTTATAAGAAAAGTACATCGAGACTTCAAGTCTTTACTCTTATAGAAATTCAAACACTAAAAATTTCAAGTTTATGTTTCATCAAAGGTAACATTTATACAGCAACAGTAATATCGTTCAATGGCAAAGTTTTAACATTTCTCATCGTGTGAGAGTCTCACAGTGAGACTGACACATAATCATAGTAAATTTTATAATAATGTTAGTTATAGTCATTTTAATAGCAATTTCGGCAACCACAGTAAATTTTTTGTTTTACTGACTTTTCTTGACTAGTTTGGCAATGTTTGCTTTCAATGTCTCAAACCTTTCTAAATAAGTACTTACTTATGACTTTATATATAATACTGTATACATTATATAATACCTTACCTATAAATTATATAACAAGGAAACGAGCACAAAAATTAAATGTCAGTACTATAAAAGTATTTACTGCGTGAGAAGACTCAGGTGGTTGGAAGAGAATAATATAAATATTCAAAATAGAAAAATAGTTTAAGAATATTCATAATACTGATTTATTTCAAAGGTTTTTGCTTTTCCATTGATTTCAAAAATTATTTTAAATTAATACAATTTGAATACAAAATATTGAAACTGAAAAGAGAAAAAAAGAGCCAAGAACTGAAGTTACAGAAATATGACTAGAAAAACGTTTCTTGTAAATCACTCGCTAGCACCAAACATCGGACATTTTTTGAATACTGACAATGTCAATGAGATTGTTCGCTCAAACTAATTGCTTACACACTTACAATATTTTAATATATAATGCATCCTGTTTTTAGTGTTTTTTCATCTAACTCTGCCCATATACCAATCAACAGTTGGCATAACTTATTGTAATACTACTTCACTCTGTAAGTCTTTACTTATATAAACTCCTACTAGTAAGTTGTATATCTCTTTTTGTTTATAAGGGATAAAATTGTGTTGCGGCTGATGACTGTAATTCAATCTGTAGTAAAAATATAATTACATTAATTGTGATATTCAGTAAATATATAGCGTATGTAGTAGAAAAAAATAAGAAAAAAATTATTTTACCTGTCCCATTTTAAATTGAAGTCTTTGAACCCACTTCAAAAGAAGTAAATTATGTACTGGGCCACATTGGGGAGATGGAAATTCAATATTTTGAGATGTACTTGAGGTTGAAGTTCTTGTCATACCTTTGGACGATCTACCTTGATTAGTATCATCATCTGTCAATTTACTAATACCTGTCTCTGGTGGTGGACAATTTATACAGGTTTGAAGCCTAACTTGAACATGGCCAGGAAGCTGAAATAGTTTATAAGAAACACCAAGTTTAAAATTTACAACATGTTAAAACTTTTTGTTCCCAATATTACACGACAACAATAAATGAAAAAGAGTCTTACCTGACCACTGTGTGCGTATAAAACGGGACTCCAAAGTGGTAATAACCTATTAAATACGCTTGAATTGCATTCCAAAAGAGATTCGAGGAGGCTTAAAAAATGTAGGTTAACCATTTCAGCCAACTAGAAATCCAAACCAATAATATAAGTACAATATAACAGTTAAAGGACATTTAAAGTAATTCATTTAATTGTTTATACATAAGACATCAGCCTATTGTCCGACGTAAACTTTTGCATAATTTCAGTTATAACAAGTAGTATATTTGACTACACAACAAACTTACAACTTTAGAATGAGAGATGAGTTGTAATATCGCTGGTGTGACTTTACCCCAGAAATCTGTACACAAGAAGAATTTTTACATTTCATGAGCTAACAGGGTTTACTAAACTTTTTAGATGTGCATTTCTTACCTGTCAAAATATTTGTAGAGATATTAAGTGGATCCGTTGATGTTTGCTGTTGAGACGGTCCTAAAAACAACATGTGTGTTAGGACTCTATATTGATTTGCTACACTACATGTAAAAAAATTTAAACATTCAACAACTTACCATTTCTCTCCAAGGAAGCACTTTGCTCTAAATAAACGGTCCATACTTGACACAAAATGAAAGCATGAAACAAGGATGACATATGAAGCACTGAAGCTTTTGACTGTTCTGCAAATCCAGAAAAAAATATCAAGGATTACAGTTTCCGTACGATTTTTGAATTTTCGTTAGTGTCTTTAGTTCTGGTGCCATAAAAAAAATACCTGCAAATCCAGTCATAATGACATGAACGTGATCTTAAAGGGAGAAACAAATTGTACAATTGAAATTTTAAAAATGATTTCACTATATCTCTCGTTTTCTTCTTAACTTTCTCTGTAATGTATAATTAACGTACCAGCCACATGACATGACGCCTCTGAAAATTCAGAATAAAAATTAATGACAATTTTGTTTTGGTTGTTTATATATAATTAACAATATTTATAAAATCACTTAATATAATATTAATACACACCTAGTGGGATTGGGACACAAGAAATGGTCGAATTCGATCCAAACATTGCAGTGTGAGTTAAGGAGCCGAGTAAGAGCCAAGATAAAACACGAATGTGGGCTACACAATCCAGAAACTCTTTGGGGCTGTAGGAACCATTTATACATTTTACTTATGAGACGGTATGGATAAGATTCATGAATTGCAATATAATTTGTCTGAACATTACCCTTGTTGAATTGCTGATGGCGGATTATACAGCCAAGGTATTTGTCTGGCGATCCCTCGATTTTCTCTACTATTTCCTCTTGACATTTCTAGAGCAACAAATTGTGAAATCCCTCCTTTAATGACACCACCTAAAGTATCTTCGTTCAATCCACATCCATTTCCTCTATAATTGCTCTGATATTTAAATAAAATTTAAAAATTAACTTCATTTTCATATTACATGAATAGTCTTAACTGTATACTTAAGTGTAGTCATGTACCTTGATTTTACTCAACGAATGAAAGTCGGCCAAAAACTCTATAGAATCTTGCAAATGTTGTCTCATTATATCGGCTAACAATAAGCAAAACATAAAAACAATTTTAAAAGTTGAGTTAAAATATACACATAAGTGAGATCAAAACAATTAAAATCTTAAAATTAATACACTATATCTGACCTGCAGCGGTACTCAGTGTTGAAGCTGCTTCCCCTTGAAATTTTGGAAAATCCTCAATATGGACGTATGGGGCTAAAGACCCTCCAGAATCCTATAATTTTAATTGTTATGTAAAAGCACTTGTAAATTTTTATTACACAATAAGAACAAAATGTGTCCACATTTGTATTTACCTGTAAAATGACTGTTACGAGCATCAAAAAGTTTGCATCTGGTATATTTGACTTGAATTTCAACGCTTGTACAAGTTCAAAGACGGCAACTCGAGTCAATAATAGCTTTTCTCGGTCCCTGGTAAATCCACGATGACACAAGTGACATAATTCTGTTAAAGCGTGATACTTCATCCCACAATTTTGTATGACAAAAGAAAGGATTTTGGAAAATGGATCCAGAATACTCTTAAAGGCGCTAATAGTCGGAAGTCTCATTAAACAAGCCATTGTCCTCAAGAGTGCATCGATCCCTACAAAAATCATCAAATTAATTATTACAACAATGGTCAAGTCAATTTGGGCTCGTAGAAAAAGCAGAAGAAAATAATTATAAACAAAAATCGTTGTAAAAATGAATTACCAATTGGTGATTGAATTAATGGAAGTATTTTTCTGAGAAATGCCTCATAAAGGGGAATAACACTATTCCACGTTGTTCCTCCTGTGATAATAATTAAAATTTAAAAATATTATATATACAGCATCATGAAAAGTGAAAAGAGTAGCCCTACAATTTTTAGAGTCTGAGAATTGTGCTTTATTTAGCAATAAGTGACAGTGAGAGAATTTTATTGACAAGTGATGGAAAATTTGGTTGAAATGTTGTTCATGCTATAAGTTATGAACTGTATATAATTCTTACCTGAAGTCTCCAAAGGAAGACACTCTAAATATGTAGCTACATTGTCAATAATTGGAACCAACAATTCCATGACCAGTGTTTTCTTTGAATTTAAAGCCTATAAATTTCAAAATAAGATTCACCATGAAAAACATTCATAAGAATTTAAAATATTTTCACCTCATGCCATGAAACGAAACATAAATAAAAAATTGAAAAATGATCGCATTTTCTACCAAGTAAACACTCACCTCAAAAAGAAGCCTGATGAATGGTTTACATAACGAGAAAAGACATAAATAAACATTTAATTCTTACATATACCATTACATACTAGTGTGACTGCTTAAAAGATTATGCAATTTTTATTTCATTTTATTTCAATAATTATCATCTTACTGAAGTGGAGCGACTGGGTTCAACTCATTGAAGTCTGTTAGGGCAAATGAAACTGCTTTGAATACTTCTACCTTCACTCGATCTGGAAATTTGGTTTGAAACAGTTGAGAGAATACTCCGTATGGTGCCAACTATAGACAAAAAGAAGTTTGTTGAAATTAATTTACGCTTTAATAGATCATTCCTTATTATGTACTCGAAAATATTCTTATATAATCAATAGTAGGAGTAAAAAAAATTACTAAAAACCATCTCACCTGATGGAGGACACAGCGTAGAAATTGATGTGCAACCCTTGACACACTACTTGGAACATAAAGATTGCTCTCGGCTTGCCATGGATATAGTGGTTTCAATGCAATTCTGGTAGCGCATTTAAGAATATCCGGCAAGAATGGAGCAGCTAATCCTGAAATTTCAATCAAAATAGTCATTACAAAGTTTTTGAGTGCCCCTTGACTGAAAAATTGTCTAATTTATGTCTTGTGAAAATTACCTGGCTCCTTATGAATAAATGTTTCTAGAGCCACAATACACAAGCCGAGCTCTTCATTCCCATATACTTCAATTATAGCTCCACAGTCACTACATCTCTCTTGTACACATTCTTCTCCTATACGGAGGCAACTTTGTTTGAGTTGATTATGCTTGGCTTGTAGTACAGGGTCAGAACTACATAAAATTTGTCCACCAAATTAAAAAAATGAACGGCATAACAATCACAAAACTACACATAATATATTTGCAAAGAAATATTCAGAAATCACGACATGAAAAAAAAACTCACATGAACCCTACAGATTTTCCGTCTTGCTGCTGTCCAGCTGTATTTCGTTTGTCGTCAACCTTAAACTCAAAGACATTGTCAGGTTCGACAACACAAGGTTGCTTCACCAATTTCTTGGGGGACAAATGTCCATAGCTCTAAATAGAAAAGAAGGACGGAACGATTGTACCATGTTTCAAATTACAAATAACATGATTTGTGAGAGCGAGTGTGGTTGTTATTTTAATGCAAAAATTACCTCTGCCTTGTGAAGTCCTTTTGGATGATCATCAAGTGCAGCAATCTCAGCTGAAAGAATTAATTGATATTCATCTTCAAAGTTCATAGACATGTTAGAAAACACAATCAAATAATACAAACCTTTTTCACCCGTATGTCCCAAAGACAAAAGTCTCTCGATTGGAGGTCTCTCCAAAGTCGCTTCCCCAGCAGAATAATATCTAAACTGATTTCCCTCATTCCCATCGTCCATTGGTCCAACTATGAAATAAAAAAATACAAAAATGTTCAATACATGGCAATGATGACAGAATATTTCTGCATTTCTTGGTGGTTAACTTTCATTCACTCCATCAAGACTCGCAATAAAAATGAAAACATTTCTACAAATTGATTTCTTACTTCTGACAGTTGGTCCGATAGAAATCATATCCATCCTGGCTGAAATGGCCAAGAAATTATCAGGTATATGTTATGTTGTGTATGTAACATCAGTTTGAAGTATCATACAATATGAAAAAAAATTAAAAACTAACTACTCACCACCCTCTTACTTAATTACCAATTAATTAGCTAAATAAGAAATTAGCCCTTACACATGGGTGATTCTGGTGACTCATATGGACTGTTGGTACTACTCCTCCCTAGATGTTTAACAGTAGGTGACAATGGGCTGGAAAAAATAAAATATAATGTATGTTATTAAATGATGCCAAAATAAAAACATAACATAATGACAAAAAGAACACTTACATGTGTTCTTGTGAACTAAATCCAACAGGTAAAAGTCTCTCCAATGGAGGAGCTGGAATTTTGGCTATTTGAAAAGCAGCTTGAACACTGAGATGCCAAGGAAAATCCATTCCTTGTCCACACTTTGCAAGGGCACTGCCACCCTTTCCACTACTTGAACTGGTAGCAGATGACGAAGACTTTGCATCTGGTTCAATTTGGGGTGGGGGCACGTTCGGCGTTGGAAAAACACCCCCCAAAAACCAATGACCAGGTCCTGCGCTACCTTTTGATCTTGCTTCAGCTTGCATTATAGCGGCTAATGCGCTGCCTCCTGAGCTCGGGGTCACATCAGATTGAACAACAACTTTAGCACTTTCAGATTGTACAACAGAGTGAAATGGTTGCAAGCCCTCCAAAACTTGTAGTTCAGCTGGTTGAACTTGATGAGCTACGGCTGCATGGACTGGAATAGCTTCTAGTGTATCCATAAGTACTAAGTCTTGGCAAGAACCCTATTTTGATTATTATAAAAAAATTATTACGTTTTGGCTTTTATGTACCGCGACACAAATTAAATATACACATGAGAATAGAAAAAGAAAAACAATACTTTACGTACCGTTTCCTCAAGAGATTCTTGAGACTTTGGACTCTCAGGAATAGCTGCTAATTCTGGTTCAATTTCATCTGTCTCAGTGGATGACCTATTAAGATATAAAATAGGGAGTGCATTATATGTATTGTCATGAGCAAAATATTCCATTTATATGATATTTAATTAAATGTAAATAAATCATGTACATCATTTCAAAAGACTCCAAAGTTCCATGGCCTTGACGCCCTTTTGAATGTTTCATGGACGAAATACTGCTGACACTTTTTCGTTGTTCACGGATACTTGCTGATGCTGACGAAGCTGCAATGGCAACACTTACTGGTGTCAAAGGTGGTGTGTCATGTTCCACTATGTGTTCTAAATCACCAGTGTTCAGTGTCGCTTGGCTCATATCTAAATGAAAATGATAAATTAGCATGTCACAAATTTGAAACAATTTTTTCAAGTGACAATAGTGATATAATTATTAACCTCGCGATCTTTGATTAGACTCATCCAACATTAAAGTGGAAGACAAAGGTCGACATCGATGCTCAATACAATTTAGAGTATTCAGAATAATTCTTATAACTGTTTGAATCTGAGTGGACAAAGGCGTTGCAGCATACTCGTACTGAAAAATAATTTGATGACATTTCCACATATTATACATAAGATTACTTTTAGTTTCTTTTCTAAACTAAATTGCACTGACGATTTAATTAACTCACTTTATAAAGTATGACAATGAGAGCGGATAACCAATGTCGGCGCACGTGCTTCTCCAAAAGCCACAGTGTAAAATATGGATGAGCCCTTCCCCCGGCAATTCTATTTGGAGCAGGTGAGTAGTGTAGCACCGTCAAGGAAGTCATTATGAGTGTAGTGCCCACATTGTAGTTCTGATCCAGAACTTGAGGTAAATTTGACAGAAAGGAATTGAATACAGGAGAAGAGCGGAGTCGTGAAGGATTTAAAAAGAACACTTTGTCCTGTGGGTTGTAACCTAAGAGCATTGTGACGTGACGAAGAACGGCAAGTTGAGTTCGAGCCACTTTATTAAAACCAAAAAAAAATTGAGTTAGTACAGCCATCACTAAAATGCACATTTTAATTCAGAAATACTGTGAAAGCATTGCATTGTTACTTTAAGTACTTTTGTCACTTACATGGTTTATTTTCACTTGGTATTGGCTGTTAACAAGTTAAAACAAGATTAAGAGTTTCAATAAATGAAAACCATAAATATTCATAAAAATTGTAGGTAAAATAAAACATACCCCTCTGTTGTATCTTGATAAAAATTGCATGAACAAGAACACAAGTAAGTGTATCGTGTCCTTGTCCGTTTCTTCAAATTCAATTAATCGAGGAAGAAAATTATTCAAATAAGAATCATCCATATTTAGCAAGCTGTGAATATGACCATCTGTAAATTCAAAAATAAATACGAATTATTCTTTTACATCGTATTTTCTTAAATATACATCTTGTATATTTGACAAAAAAAATTGTAAAATGAAACTATGAACATGTCATAGTTTTAATCTCACCAAGACCATGACGGGATCCCTTCCTCTTTAAAACAGGAGCTGAAGACTGTCGAGTGTAATATTTTTCCTTGTCTGTAAAATAGAAATTAACAAGAGACAATGAATAAAACAATAGCAAAATGAATCAAGACTGTATTTTCATGAAAAGTGCTCGTCCTCACCATGTTTGAAATTAAATCCAGCTGGTGCTGACATGGTTCGCTTGTATGGCCATTTTTTTCCCAAACTAGAATATAAAGTTTTCAATCCTGCTGCTTGTGGCAATTCACTCTTATACATGGCCTCTTGAATCCGGGCCAATTTACTTGCGAAATTACCTAAAATATGATGGAAAAATAAATTGTTATAAATAATTTTTAATACTGCTTACTAGTGCTTACATAATAGCCTGTGTATACCAGTATACGTCAGTAGTGCTTTTTAAATTATTATGGAATAAATAATAAAATTAGAAAAATAATACTCACGGTCAGCAGGGGAATCGTAATTTTTAAAATCTCTCAAAAATGTTACTTCCCCACTTCGTTCCAGTTTCATTTGGGCTTCGATAAATAGCGTATCAAAACAATTTAAAAAGAAATCCCATCGTAAGATTTTCCGATCACTCACAGAGTTCAACAGTAAATATAACGATTGAAGAATAACTGGCCGATCTATCACAACAGTATCGAATTGTGACTCTAGACAGTAAAGTAGACTCTGAAACATAATTTTTCCATAATTTCACATCATACTCATGATAGTCTATAACAAAGGTGATGATTAATTTATTTTAAAGTTATCTAGAAAGTTAATTTTAAGAAGCAATTAAAAGTCGTTAGTAAGCATAGGAAATGTCACAAACGAAATGTCTTACTTGCATGGCAGAATCATGAATTGTACCCAAGTAGAGGGACGTTCTTTGTGCGACGGCAACATGAGGATCGTCCAAAGACGAAATTGCATAGCAAAAAGCATTGGACAGAGCTGTTTGCAAAGCCTGACTATTTCTTATGGGATGTGAGTCCATGAACCGAGTCACTGTTATAACTCTTTCCACTAATTGCAAATAGAACCCGAATATGTGTATATGTTATAGATTACTACAAATACCATGAATACCCCGATCAGTAAAAAGCCGAAAACAAAAAAACTACATACAAAATATATAACATGAAAGTAAAGACGAAAGCTTCAAAAAAAGGAAAATAGATATCCAATACATAAAAAATATTTAGTTTAAAAAAGAAAATCCCAAAAAGCAAATCAACTATACCAAACGTAAACAAAATAATTGTTATTCAGTGATAATGAATGAGACGTGTATATTACCAGCAGTAAATCTGCACCTCCAGTCAGGACTATGAAAGTCTTCTTCTATAAGTCGCCAAAATACATCGGCACCCACAGGAAGAGTTATGCAATGTAAAAGAATTGGCACAGCTTGTTCACAAATTTGACTGTATTCTGCATCCATCAACTCCCAAAAACTACAAATCAAATATTAAGACCATATTATAAAGTTGTTGTACAGGTGAATAGAACAATAAAAACACACATCATTTTTAAAGATGAAGAAAAAAGAAAAACAATTACTTTTTAATAAGCAGATTTTCTTGACACCAAATCAAAAAGCCTCTATGATCTTTCGCAGCCTTCAACATAACCTCTCCATGTAGAAACAAAATTTTTAAACACTAAAAGAATAAAAAGGATTCATATTAATTATTGAATTAAACATTAATCAATAGCGTGTAGTACAAGAGTATAAGAAACTCTGAATTTTGTACTTTTTTTACGACCAAAGTACCAAACAAAAATTTGAGTATCTACATTTAAATTTAAGCATTTTAATACCTTTAAAAGATGATACAACAGTTCAGAATCTTCTTCATCTGGAGTTTTCTATTTAAAAAAATATAATCAATTTCAAAAAATTCTATCATAAAGGAGTGTATTGGTCGTAATATTAGTTTGAAAATTTGTAATAATTACTTGTAGAAGTTCGTAGGTAAATTGTAAATAGGGTGGAAGTTCATCAATGGAAAATTTAAATTTTCCAACGCTTGTCATCCAAAAATCTTTACCAGTCTCTTCTTGTTTTCCTTCTGTTCCCCCTTCTTCATTTATCAAAGTAGCTGAGGCTGATGCCACATGAGCTGTCGCACTGGCTGTATAGGCACATAATTGTAAAAATGAAAGGTTCAAGATAAGTTCGCTCATGAAAAAGACAACAGTAGGAGATGCAAGAAAACATTTCTCAAGTAAAAATCAAAGAACTAAACAATTTTTTTAAATAAATACCGAGTTCAGAGTCTGTAACTGTCACCGCTCGAGCCACTGCTTTAACAATTTTTTCTGAGGGCATGATTGGTGCCAGGTCCAGCTCGGACACTGTTTCCACTGTAGCTGTCAAAATCTGAGGCATATTTACAATTATCCCTTCCAATCCCATACTTTCGGATTTCGGGGAAACTGATGCTGTTGACATGAAAAATAAATAATAAAATTGTTATATTTGTATTAACTAGTTTTCGTTATATTAAAAAGTGGAAAGAATTTGGAGAGCGCATCAGTTAGACATTAGTAGTAATTCACCTTTTGTTTCCACCTTCACTTCCAACTTTTTATCTGCCTCTGGAAATGGTTTGCTTCCAAATTCTCCATCTGGACTCACCACAATCTAAAAGAGGTAAAAAATATTATGTAAGTCAAATGACTGGGGAAAACTCACACTAATTGTTGTATTTAAAAACAAGATGAATTCTTACATCTGGCTCAATCTATAAAACAAAAAAATATTATTGTACTTTTACAAATCATTCCAAAATTTATATCACATTTTTAAAAGTTTCATTTGCTACCACCCCTAATTTTCATCAATGTTTACTTACCGTTTGTTTAAACACTGCCAATTTCTGTACAATTTCCAAAGCAAGTTGATACCAAAGAACGGACATCTCACAGAATTGACATTCTTGACTTTGATTTCGATGACAAGTATGCTTACCAGGCCATGGCATTGCTACCATGTTATGGAGCAAAATCATTGCGTCTTTGGCGACCAAAGTTTGCAAACCTGGATAGAGTTCACATGATTTGTTTAATTATTGAAGGATTTATCATGCTAATATTATGTAGTACATATTATGTACTATAAAATAAATAATTAAATTGTTATTTCAAACCTTTGTGTTGTTCGACTTCTTGTAATTCCAGCTAAAAAAATTGAAAATAGATTATACAAGTATACCATCTTACTTTCAAGTTTCAACTACACGATTAATATACCTGTTTAAGAATAATATCCAACATGAAGATGAACGACGACAACATCAATTCACTGTCAGACTGTTGTTCTGTATGCAATGCTACATTCTCTTCTTCATCCGACAATGAAGAAGCGTTCCTGGAATCGTCCTGGCAAATGGCAGCTACATTAAAAAATTTACACATTAAAATTACGAAATATGAAACTAATGGTACAGGAACAAATATTTGTAACACTATCTCCTTTACATTCAGTTGTGCAAGAAAAATGAAAAAATCCTACATAAATATTAATAAATAAGTACTCACATATAACATCTTTTGTATTGTCAACCGAAACACTTCCTCTCTTTGGAACTTTTTCACTCGGCTGCTTAGCCCGAATTCCTTCTCGAAATACAGAGAAAATGAAATACAGTGGAATCACGATTTCCAATTTTGAAAGAACCTATAAAATAAAATTAAAATATTCTTCATTGTGTAATTTTAAAGAGCCATAATCAATAAAATTAATATTGACAACAAAATTTTTACCTGCAACCACCGCAGAGCTTGTTCTTTGACTTTGTGAGACGTTTGATGAAATCTCACGGCAATAAATTGGTACATTTGCCGTGCATCAAATCCAAGCGGATTCATTTCTGGATCCATCACCTTACTTCACCGTCAAAAAAGACAACATTGATTAGACTTACGAAATGTGTCCCAATACGCAAGTTGTATAATGTACAGTATAATAATATGTGAAATGTTAGCATGATTGCACTCAAAGTAAAGCCCAACTCTTACCTGAGAATAATCTTCAAATCAGACATTTCCTCTTCGGGTACTTCTGAAGCCATAGCTGTTTGGCAAAACAAGGAATACATACTTAGATCAAAAATGTTACATGTGTAAAATTTCAAGTGGATTCGACAATTTTGATTTTTAAATTGAACATTCGATTATTAAATTCGTAGATTAAGGAATGTTCATAAATCATCAACTTACCTTCCATCCAATTGGGCATAATCTGACTCCAAATATCTGGCGTAATTACTTCATAAGGAACGAGGCAAAACAAACGATTGAATCCTTCCCTATAAATTCAAGAGCAGAAAATTTAAGTTAACTGTTGGTGAAATTTTTGATTTTGAAAAGACATTATTATGAATGTATAACAGAGCTCATTAAATTATTTTGTGTATGTAAAATCTCAAATGTTGACTAATATTTCACAGACGTTGAAAATCAATGAGCTTATTGCAGACTGTACATACTTGATGATGAATTGTAATAAGATTTTCAGCTTTAGATATAATGTACCTCAAATGAAAAGTTCTTGATGATATTACATCCCTAGAAAATAACCAGAACATTAATACAACATTTATTTCATCGTCATTGATAAAATTTAAGACAGTCAACCCAATATTAATTTTATTACCAGTGACCCCCAACTCGAGCAAATTCTGGAGGATGAGGCAATAGACAGGAAACAAAAGTGTCAAAACTTGTTTTAACAACACGGCGAAGCCATGGACAGACTACATCATTTTTCAATCGTTCAAGAGCGTTAGCATTTGGATCATCTCCCAACATTGCAGTTGTATTAAACCATTGGAAAAGAACAGACAGAAGCCGCCCCAGAACATCATTTGGAATAACTTCTTCAGGACTAAAAAAGCCTGAAAAAGAATAATACGGAGAGTCTCTGAATTATAGGGGTATGAGTGGTCTACAATTAATGTACATTCATTTACACGAGGTATATAGTTCCTAAAAGCTCTTTTGATATACTTACCAACCAGTAGCCAAATTCCATACCGTCCCATTAGTCTACGTTCCTCAGGAGGAATAGGGTCAGTAAATTCACTGTAAAATTGTTTTTCAAATTTCATAAATTATACAAATGAAAAACACACAAGAAATTAATACGCCAAAAAACATTAATAAGCAGCCTATACTTCTGTACTTTACATGTGTGCAAAATCTCACATCTTTTTCATAATCGGCTCCTACCCATATTTTAAGCTCAATTTTCGACTCCACTCCTCATTATATGTAACACTGTGCATTCATGTTCATGTTGTACTTATTATAAACGTGAAGTAAAAAATCTTACCCATCAGTAAATAATCTTAATCTCGTCTGTTGATCGAGAGTTTCTTTTGCACCACCTCTGGAGCAAAGTGGTTCAGCGTCTAGAAGCAAACTAATTAAAACAAATTAATAATTTCTACAATATTCCACTATAATTTAGTTCCATATTAAATCGTCAATTGAACTAGAACTTACCTAACAATTGCTTCTACTTCAAAGTTCAGAAGCTCAACTTCATGATTAACAGGGCTTTGAAGACAAAGGTGAAATACATGATCACCACCCCTACGATTATTATGTCGAATAGAATGACACTGAGCACAATAGCGGATAGGCCTGTTGATTGATACAATAGACACAATGAGATAATATACTCATAGTTTATACATTGAACAAAATGAAATTTCTTAAACAACAAAAAAATTTTACAAAATATTTAGTACCTATTTCCATTGTAGCTTGCACACTCTGCTGAAAAACAAATGGCAGAGGCTGCTTTCTCGGTCGACCGACAGTTCTGTTTTTTGAAATAAATAATTTGAGAATTTATACTCACAACAATTATTGAAAAAAAAGATGTAAACATTATGTATACCAATTTATTTTCACAGCTCATGGGAACTTGTTGCACAGGTTGTAGTACATCAAATAAATGATTTGCTGCACTGGGTTGCTCGTGTTGAAGTCGAGTCGCACATTCTTGACACAAGAAAAGAGGAGGTGGATTTTCTGGAGCTAAATTTGACAATTTAGTTTATTTTATAATAAATTCTTTATTATTATGAGAGAGCTGATCAAGATACAGTGACAAAAAATGAGTAACTACAGCGTACCTAAAGAAACTCCAATTGAATGATCTAGACAAATTTTGACAGCATCAGCATTTCCTCCCGAATTATTCACACTACACATTTCACTCTTGCATGAGGGGACTTTCCAACCTTGAAAACAATAAACATTCATGTAAAACAATGATATAAACTGTACAGTGTCAAGTGAGTAAAAGTTGACTGATATTATTCTTACCATTAAATTTAAAATTAATGCTACGTCTATCATACAGTGTTGGATTCAAATGTGGCCAATAAAAAACTAGTAAAAATATACATAGTAAATATTAGATTTTATACGAGTGTCCATCAATAATCACTAATTAAGTAATCACAAAAGAGTCTCTGATTTTTCTTACCTAATAAATTAATGGCTACATTACGAGCCTCTAATGTTCCATAAGCAATGACGCAAAAAACATCTTTAACTGCATCTTGTTTGAAACTCATAATACATTCCATAATCTGGCAGTGGAATTCTGTATCAAAATACATGTAATTTTTTCAATTTATGCTGTTATCATGATATCAAAATAAATCGATAAAAGACAAAAGTATTCTTTAGTATTCTAACCAGAGCTTGAAGTGTACTGCAACACCATCATCAAAACAGCGGACACAGATTGTGCAGCATAACTTGACTTATCTCCTTGTTCATGACAATTACCTGAAAATATTCAAAAAATACCCTCAGTAAAAACTTTACTCAAATTTGACATTGAAATCAGAGAATGAAAAGTTGCTGTACACTTACATAGAGTGAATGGTAATAAATAGTGACACAGTAAATCGATTATATCTTGATGTAAGGAGCAAGGAAAGGTTCCCAGTGACGAAGCCACAATGTATGGCAATGTGTCGATTTGTTCATGTTCCAAGAAGGGTAGTATACAAGCAATCGTTTGTAATACCGCTTGACCGAAAGCTGTGAATAAATGGGATAGAACATCATTTAAAACATGGTATGAGACATATAGACATTATAATTAATGTAGGGGCGGAAATTATATACCGTTCCTTACCTTGAATACCAAACTGTACTGTAGTGGCAACATCAATTAGCTGTACTACAACATTAAATAAACCCTTGTAGTCAAGATTTGGGAATAGTTGCATTCGAGCTGCATCCTCTGACCGAGATTTTAACATTTCCAATGGAAAATGAGGTACATCTTTTAGAACCACTAAAATACAAAATTTTTATTTCATTATGTAACAAAGGTAGACATAAAAATGAGACAAATAGTCAAAATTATTTAAAATAAATGTAATCTTACTCAATAAAGTTTGGGAAAAGTGTTTCAATGTATTTGCAATATCCAGTCCTGTAATTTCAATTATACATAAATTAATTAAAAGAGCTAAAAATTATATCAATAACAAAACTGGCTAAAATAAATAATCCGGCTTACCTGTTGGTAATGGCATGATTCCATTTATTAGCCGTAAATGGAAATCTTGCAAATTGCGAATTTTAGCAGTAACTATATACACACAATAACGACAATCCCATTAAAAAACAACCAAAATCATCAATTAATTCATCAAGTAATTTGACTCATGAAAATAACTTACATGCTGCTGCTCTCGTTCCCATTGTCATCGTGTCAATCTGACCCCTTGAAAGGGCACTCCTGTCACCGAGTACGAAGATTTGGTCAAATCATTATGAATTTTGACAAGCCATTGACCGCTCTGTCATTCCTATAATTTCACAGTGTACACAATGGACAGAGCTAAAAGTCACAACTACACAATGTAGCTATATGTAAACACGTGCAGTGAGATAATTGTGATTAAAATAATTATCTCTCTCTCTGTCAAATGTTTGTTTTATATTCATCATTGAGTGTGTGTGTGGCGGGAGACCATCGGTATTGTCGGTACTTCATTGTGGAAAAAATTGTCGGTTGAGAAACAACAACAAACTTTGTCTGAAAGTTAATTTCAATTAATTTATTAATAACTCAAACTAATTGCTGTTGTGCCAAGATCTCTGACAATGTCGGGTAGAGTGATCGGATCTTCGTCAGAGGAAGAAGAAAAAGATGATGTAACAACTTCAACTCCGTTTGCTTTCCGACGCAAGAAACCAACGGTAAGTTTTACTTGGAACTTTCACTAAACTTTTAATTTAAGAAAACAATATAAAAATAGGGAAAATAATAAGTAGATACTTGGATACGAGTCCTTAACGTAATTACAGATTTCTTTAAAACATTATTGACAAAAATTCGAATAATTCGAGTCGAATTACAATTATGTAGGAAAATTAAGGTTACATAAAATTAGCATCACATTATGTAAATATACAGATAGTGTATGCAAAGTGATCAATTTGTTATGCAAACCTGTAAATTTCCATAAAGTTACACTATCACAATTTGTGATTCACAATGTATGTAGATGAATATACTTAGAATGAATCTTCATAATGATTATGTAAATATTTACAGTCACTTGTTTTGTGCCATACATGTTTATGAATTAGTTGATAATAGTAGATTATTTTTTATTTTGTCTCATACACCTTTTGTAGATGCAACTTAATCAGTTTGATGCTTCTCTTATTGCTCCCGAGTCTGACTTTTCAACTTTGAATTGTACCGTTGTGCCCAAGTCACAAGAAAAACATAAATTCTCCAACGATAAAAAGTATACCGAGCGTCAAAGGCCGGTTATTCTCTATTCTTCGGATGATGATGAGGATGAGTACAATAGTAAACGAGAATCCAAGTCAAGCTCATCTTCCGTTCAGACAATATTGGGGACTCCAAGTACTGAAGGCTATAAGACAGCCACCTCGGAAAACTCAGTCCCATCTCGTGGGTCTACTAGACCGTCTGTGGATTCCTTGAGTCATCAACCCAAGACTGAAAATATTAAACAAAATAAATTTCAATTCAAAAGCAAAGTACAATCGACAATAAATGTATCATCAACCGCTGACACACTTCCCTTAGATTGTTTAGTGGACCAAATTAGTCAAATCAATTTAGGAAATCAACAAAATGGTGATGACTTGGCAGACAACTTCCAAAGTGTCGTTCAAATTGATGATGAAGATGAGGATCCTGCTCCACGTTATCCTCCAAGCCCGGACATTGTTGTTTTTCATCATTCTACGGCACCACGACGAGTCGAGCCTCCGATACCCAAAGTAAAGAATAACTTGAAACCGGGATCTTCCTCACAACAACCAAGACAGGCAATATTTTTGTCAGAACTTCCTCCAACAGATCCTGAGTCACAACGACCAAGGCAGACAATACTGTTGCCAGAACCTCCAATTCAGTTCGTCCCTGAATCGATCCCATTTGAACTGAGAGCTGGTGTTGGAAGTTTAATTGGAAGACTTCAAAAAGCCATAGTGGCCATTCCAAAGGATGAGGACAAGTTGGGTAGTCCAGAACGTCTTACAGCCGAGCTCTACGCTCATCAAAAGTACGGTTTGACTTGGATGTGGTGGAGGGAACGAGTGGAGCCATTTGGCGGTATTTTAGGTACAATTATTAAAACTTTTAATAACTTGACATTTATTATGTGATTGCTTTGTACAAAAAGATTCATGTTGTTTAAAACATTTTTATTTTTTACTTTACTGTTTATAGCCGATGAGATGGGATTAGGTAAAACGGTAATGGTGTTGGCTCTCATCTGTAGAGGAAAGGAGGAAGCCTCAAAAGAAAATAGTGGTCCTTCTTGGACTTCAGCAGATAATCGTAAGTTTAAAAATTTTCTGACGTCAAATAAACCACGACAAAATAATTCATAATTTTTCTGCTTTTTCTTATAGGACGTCTAATTCCTAGTAAAACAACTCTAGTAGTCTGTCCTCCTTCAGTTATGGGTCAGTGGGAGGAAGAAATTAAAAAGAAGTCAAGGGGCCTCAAATTGTATGTGTATCATGGTCCTTCCCGTACAAAATCGGCTTCACTGTAAGTGTAAACATATTGTATAAAATTAAGTTATTACGTATATTATGGGTAAGAATATGTCATATTCTCCTTTTTTTCTTAGAGTCATTTTGTCATGTCAGAATAATTGTGTAATTTTGTGCTTTTCAACATTGCAGGCTGTCACAACATGATGTCGTGTTAACAACGTTTAACACATTAGGATCGGACATTCCAAAATTGTCAGAGCAGACGGCAGAAGCAGTAAGAATATCACATTACTTGTTTTACAATTTATATGTAGTGATTGTGTATATTTATTTGTTTGATTATTACGTAACTAAAAATAAATTCATCTATATTTTTTTTATATTAGTGAGATGAGCAAATATTACCCTTGCTTATGTGATTCTTATTTTTACAGTGTACCAGTCCCTTGGTTCGAATAAATTGGGAGAGAGTTGTTCTGGATGAAGGTCATATTATTCGAAACCCCAAGACTTGTGGCGCACAAGCAGCCTGTCGTTTAAAGGCTAGGCATCGTTGGATTGTCACCGGAACTCCAGTTCACAATAAGTATTTAAAGAACTTAATTTATGATTTGTGTACATTATCGATACGTGAATTAATATTTTCATGTATTTTACTGATATTTCTCATTGACTATTATTTTTATTACAGGCCTTCTGACATGTTTTCTCTTGTGAAATTCTTACAACTCCATCCCTTTGATGATCCAAAGGTTAAAAGAATACATAGTACTATTTTTAGTGGCAACTTGCATTTACGTGGTGTTAATTGCATGCTATCTTCCTATCCTTTTCATGTTTGGCGGTCATTATTATGAATTATTAATTATTAATTCAAAATATAATAAATAATATTATTTATTATATTTCAGGTATGGGAGGTTTGGATTGGAATGAAATCTATCAATAGACAAAATGCGGAAAGACTCAATACGATAGCTCGAGCTTTACTCTTGAGAAGAACGAAAGATGAAGTCATGTGTGGTTTGC
>JAQIVZ010000454.1:0-66604 GCA_034700945.1 Arrhopalites spinosus
ATGGAATTTTGTGGCTACAATAATTAAAAGGGCATTGATTAAGGTTCAAAAAAACATGTGGACACCAACTTCCTAGCTTCTATCTCTTAATTTTTATTTACGATTTAGTGACTGGTTGGTTTTTACCCGCCTCTCCCCTACTCTCTACACTTGTTATAAAAGTAAAGATTTTTGTAAGAGAATTTCCCTTTTTGTCTTCATTTTCCTCGTCGTTTCCACTCATTTGCAATGAAAGTGAGTGGGGATGGCAAGAGGGGGGTCCAAGTGGGGTGGAAGTGTAGTTGACTAATTTATTTTTTTAGGAAGACTAAATTGATGACGGCTCAATTGGCCTTTGTCTATTGACACAATAATAATGCATCCTGCAGTTCTCTCCATCTCAAATCACTTCTCAACTCTGTAAACAAGTTTTAGCTTATCGTTCAGTCCCATTTCTGGATACATTCCATGCCATTCAACACCAAAAGTGTAAAGTGCTTGTCACAAAAAAAATTTACGGGGAGGCTTGGCCGTCTTTGTACATTGTGATTGAGCCCGCATCATCATTTTTAAAACATGACCGTTCATCTCCTCCTATAGTGTACTAGATCTAAGACAAAAGTAAAGCTCAGCGCCTTTAGAAGAATGATTTTAGCTCCTTTTTTTCCATACATATTCATGTACACATTGTATAATAATAAAAACCAAAAAAAAAGTATCTAAGAGGATATACAAAATTAAGCTGTAGACTATTGTGATTATACCCTACCCTTCTTTCCCAAAGAGAAAGCATGTTAACAACGTAAACTTACGAGAGAGGAAAAGAAAAGTAGATAAACAAAAGAATGGAAAAGTCTCAGGAGGAAGTTTATTTGTATAAATTTATATATAAAAGGGCATATACATACCCTATAGTATTAGGAAGGGAGGAGAAGAACCCTTTGGTAGGGAGAAGAAGGTCATAGCCATGAGAAAAAGTCGTCCATCTCCCTCCAGTGGCGGCGGCTGTGGGGCTTAGAGTGGAGGAACAGTAGAATGGCTTAATTTCCGATTGCGATCTCACGCATCCCTTTTCTAACATTGTAACAAATGCTCTGTTCACAGGTTTTACTGTCCACGTGTCTCCATATGGGTGGCCTCATATAGACAAAAATGTCTTATATCCATCTATAGACATGAAGAAAATTCCAAAGAAGGGGGCATGTATGCTTTCTCCATATGAGGTATAAGAGTGAGATAAACAGGGTTGGGGTATATCTGTATTGGAGGATGGACTATTGTGGTATATGTATTTCACATGTACAAAAGGAGAGAAAGGTCTATAACTTTCATATCTACATAAATCTAACTCATCTGCACCAAGGAAAAGAATGACTGTTTTTTTTCCTGGACAATCTCACTCCAACTATCTGTCTGCTCCGTCTTTTTTTTGGTGGTCGTGCCAAAGTCTGTCAACAAGCGGATAAAAAAAAGGGAGGAAGATAGAGTGAAAAATGCGTTGAGTTGCCAACAAGAAGGAACGAAGGATGAAGGGAATGTTTGTCCACTCTTCCAGATAGTCGGTTCAAATCAAGGCATGAGATGAGGAGAGATTTTTTGGCTGTCTTTGCCTCTTTGGCAATAGTTTCTAGGACTGTTGCTATACAAGTGATGGGATGGGGATTGTGTCAATATAAATGTCTATTTTGTATTTATCTTGAACAACTTTGCCCTCTTCTTCAGCTCACATTTCCTCCCCACCCCTCATCCCTCTCCCCCCTCCTTTCATTCTCATCTCTATTTTTTTCTCTAAAGATATTTTGTGTGTAGAGTTTGAGTGCAATTCAATTTCTTGACCAAAAAAAATAGGAAGAGAGGACTGGGAATCACAATAGCCTTGTAACAAGGGATGAGTAACACAAACATGGCAGGTTTTCTCATTCTCAATTTCTGACATCTTTCTTCATTCTGACCTTGTGTTCAAATAAAAGGGGGGGGAGCAAGTGATAAAGGAAGAGTTGCCAAGTAAAGATTTATATGCCAGCAAATAAGATAATTCATCTATTAGTCCTCATGCTACCCCACAATATTTCATTGATCAGTAATGGCAATGGCACAATGCCGAATGAGCTCACTTTCTCTCTCCTTTCTTTTCTCATGGTCACCATACCAACCTTTCCCTCCTTTTTTGTTCTCTCCTAAATATACTTTTTTTTCTTTGTCTTTGTCTTTTTCTCTTTATTTTCATCATCGAGTCAAATGATGTTTGTCAAGTCAAATAATTTGTAAAATATTGAGGTCTAATGACTAAAAATAAAATCAAATAATTAATTTCATTTCAATGCATTAGTTAGGGAAACCATATAAATTTTTAATTATTTGCCCTTAATTTTATTGCAAAATATTAAATGTACCCAAAGCCCTCAAAAAAAGAGCTGGGGAAGATGGCTAAATTTATACAAATTTGATTAAAACAATTTACAACTAGAAAATACAAAAACTAAGAGAGAGAAAAAAAAGCTTTCATAAATTTCCTCATGAAATTTTCATCTATCCTGACTTATAAAAATCCTTTAGAATCTCTGACTTTGTGAACTCTTCCTCCTTTAAAAAAAATGTTTTTTAAGTCTTGATTAGAGTACAGCTCAAAAAAAAGGAAAGTTTTTTTTTCTCCACAACTTACAAACTATAAACTACATAACATGGTCATAGTCTTGTACAAAGGAGAGGAAGGGGGAAGATGAAAAAGTTTTTTTTTGTTAATTTATGTTGTTGTTGTTATAATCTTATTTTTTTAACTAGAAAAACTTTTTTTCTTGAAGAATATTTTATCCGTGTAAGTATATGAGACACAAGATGACTCATTCATGTTGAGACACACGCACACATAGAGAGAGAGAGAGCAAGAAAATATTTTGTAAAATAAGTCATGCATGAATTCATAAATATTTAGTGTACACGTCAAAAACTTTGGTTCATTATACCACACAACACAAATACTAAATGTATTTAGTTGTAGTTGAAAACTCTTTTATTATTTTTTTTTTTGAAAAAAAAACTCGAAACAGAATTTTACTACAAAAAGAGACATAAAAATAAAATTTAATTTTTAATGGTTTAAATTATTATTTTATTTTCATTCTCAATCAAAGGGAGAATCTCCAAGTCCCTGTGCAAAATTGTTGTGTGTACACAATCCATGTCATGTACAAATTTTCCCTAGTTTGACCACAAAAGAGAGAGAGAGAAATTGCCACCAGCCGGCAGGCTCTCTCTAAAATGTTGTGGGTTTGAGAAAGAGAAGAATAGAAAGTACAGGAAGAATTAATTGAGCCATTGAAATAGAAAGGGAGGGAATGACCACAAAATGGAATTTCATTAAAACTTGTCCACCATCTCTCCTGTCCACTCTCTTGTTACCATTATCTCCCCAAGTTCAATTGTTCCAAAAGCAAATAGTAAAAGACTTTTCTCATTAATTTTCAAATGAGTTTTTATCCATTTTTATATGTCTTTTTCATCCTCTCCATGTACAAATAGTCAATGTCCACTCCTAGTCCCCATAAAGTACAAATCAATGGGACTTGTGAATTTTTAGTGGAATCTCATTCTCATTGAGGCAGTGGACACTAGAGAGAAGGGGGAAATAAATCATAAAGTATTTTTTGTACAGATAAAATTATATAAAAAAATTATTTGACAAGAATGTTTTACTAGAGAGAGAGAGAGAGAGAGAGTAAGAGTTGGGAAGTAGAGTTTAATGGTTTTACAGCTGGACAAAAATCCTCTTTTTGTTCTCCATTTTCTAGAGCTTTAAATTTGCCCAAAGTCTGTCATGTTAGACTAAGCTGACCGATGGCGATAGAGACAGAGAATGAGAGAAATGCTCCCGTTCCAATTTGGCAGCTGTCTTTCCTCATATTGGCCCTTGTCTCTCTGTCTTTCTCCATCAAGACAGAGAGAGAGAGAAATGAAATGAAACGTAAAGTGAACAAGAGTCGAATGAAATTCAAGAGAAATAAACCAACCATGAAATGTCTCTTGCGAATTTTACTATACAAAAATCTCCTCTTCTTCTCCCCCCCCCCCTCTCTCTCTCTTCTACATCATTCATCATATTTGCACAGTTTTGTACAGTGTACATATCAATGTCTGCCACTTGTATAGTTTTCTATTTTTTCTATTCTCTATTTTATACATGACGAGGATGAGAGAGAGAGAGAGAGGGGAGGCTAAAGAAAATCTTTCATCAGCTCTGTCAACCATAAAAACTAATTCATAGTTGAATTTATCTACACAAAAAAACTCTGTACATTCTAAGCTTCTAAAGAGAGAGAGAGAGAGAGAGTAAATTTGTTTCTTGTTCTCTCTTTTTCTTTCTTCACTAAAATTTTATCCTTCCAAAACTTCAACTTATAAAATTGAAATGAGAACAAGTTTCAACATTCTGGAAAGACTTTCTCTTGTCCATTTCTTGTTTTTCACAATTGAAAATTGTAAACTCAAGACAAGACGCAGCACTTTCTCTGCAGAATTCACATGTGTAGTCTCAAGTCTGCAGTGTACAGTGCAATTTTATTTTTTTTGATAGACTTTGACTCAATCTGAGTTTGAAATGGAAGGGAGGGGGAGATGAAAAAAATTTTGCAATTTGAACTTGTTAAAATTCGCAATATTGCAAAGCAGCTGAGCTCCCTCGTTTTTGCCTACTTTGGATTCGAATCTGTTTTACCTCCTCCATCAAATCTAAGTCTAACGGCTATTTTATTCGTGGAGAAAGTGCTCAAATCCCAATGAGATTTTGGTAAAGGCTTTCTTATTTAAGCCTCTGTAGGAAATGTCCTGTATAATAAAATATCATAATCATCCAATCCATGGACTCTCTCTCTCCATTTTGTTGCCTATTGCGCAATATTGTATTTATATATATTGGATATATAATATTGTACATTACATAATCACATTTTTTGACCATCCCGTTATTGGAGGAGGGAGGAGAAAGGAAAATATCAATTTTAACTTTCAAGTACTTTCCAGTTTCCTCATTTCTTTCCCTCTCTGGCCCCTTGGCTTGGACTCACAATGTCTAGAGATATCTTTATATTTTGTACAATTGTTACAGTGGTCTCCTCCTCATGTGTAGGGAAAAGTACCTAGAGAACATAATAGAGAATACAGTTGAATGCATTTCAATTCATAAAGAAAATATCCTCCATCTTTCTATTCACATTTCCTCCATTTTTTTTGTTCAAAATAGAAACACATTTAGAAAGATCTTGGGATTAGATGACTATAAACGGAGTAATGCCCAATTGTAGTCTATAAAAAGAGAGTCTAGAATATTTTTAAAAGTGGGGTTTGGAGTGTGGGCCTCTTTTGTCTCTCAAGACAATGGAAAATAGAACATTGACCCTCCCCCCACACCCACACCCCATTGAAAGATAAAAAATGGCCCCACCACGAACCCAACCACAATTTCTCAACGGGTTGGATGAGCCAGATTTGGGATTGTATAATATAATGGGCTTTTCCTTGCTTGACTTGCCAATTATTATACCATCATCATGACACAGTCTTTCTTTTTTTTGTGTTTAATTATAAGCTTTCTCTATCTCCCATCTTTTTACAGTCCCCCACATTCCCATTAAATACTTTTTTTTGAGACCGGCTTCTCTAATCTCGCCTACAGGCTAATTCAACTGATGAATGGGTGGTTCATCAGAATGAATCAAGTCATTTATTTTAATTTTTTTTGTATTATTTAACTACTTAATTCTACAACATTACTTTCACTTAATCTCTTACATCCTCTTACAATTAAATGGACTAAATGTCACTTGTCATTTCATTTCAAAAACCATTTCATGTCCACTCCAACCACTTTTGTGTATAAATTGTGGGTGAAAGTTTGATGATTAGTATGTGGGGTGGTTCAATTGTTTAATTTTAAATCGGATTTAAAATGGCATAAGTTAGTTAATTGTAAAGGGAGTCAGATTTGCCTAGAGTCAACACAAGGAAAGACAGTGGGGGGAATGTAAACAAGAAAATGGGGAGTGGAGGGAGGGGAGGGGAAAGGGTTGTTTAGTTGATAAGTTTGAAATTTAAAGGCTGTAGATGACATAGAAGCTGTTTCTACCCGGGATTTAGAATGACAATATGTGGCCCCACTCTGATTTTGAGTGAGAAGTTGACATTTAGCTCACAGATCAAGGGGAGGTTGACTGGATGCGGTTGTACATGGATATGCAAATGACAATGAGTATGGATGGGGGACTCTCCCTCTGTTTATCTACACACACTCGACATGTGAGAAGAGGACAGTAAAAAGTTTTTTACAATGGAGAGAAAAAAAGTGTCGCTCTCACTGTGGGCACTTTCACTCCCGAGAAAATCTAAAGAAAGCTGGTACACAATAATACATGCTAGTCTTCATATGATTTCATCCCATTATACTCATATTCTAGTTTTGTGTAGTCAACCCTACCCTCCTCCATTCTCTCTCTCTCTCTTGTCATTGTGAATCGGGACTTTGAACATTTGACAGGCTAAGAATGACATGGAGCCAACTTTCTCCATCGCCTCCTTGACGTCCCATCCCACCAACCACCCCTACGAGCTCCTGTCACTCATTTTACTCCCCTCTCTTTCTCTATTTGTATTTCCTTTCTATCCTCCTCCCCCCTCCTTCTACCCCCCGCTGTATTTGAATATGTTTCGTCGACAGTCACCTAATATTTCTACTTCTTCTTTAGCCTTTCCGCACGTGTCATGGGTAATAGAATTGACTTAATTAAAAATTAACTATCAATTTATTCCCAAAATGTTTACTTTCAAGACCACCCACAAATTTTGAGATGAGCCATTCAATTTAAAAAACTCATCCGCTTATTAACAATCTACATTGTTAATTATGACGTCTCTTTAATTATTTACGGGGAGGGTGGAGGGGGGTCATTTGGTCTAGAATTAAGTATGTGTGTTAATTATTTAATGAAATTTCTGTATTTTTTTGTAAATGGATAATTTTTAGAAAAAAAGAGAAAGTTTCTAAAATTGTCAATCATTTTACAAATAGCACATTAAATTTTTTACTCTTGCTCAAATGCGCAAAATTAATTTTGAACATAATGTAAAATTATTTTTGAGTACAAAGATTCAGAGGCTGTGGGGTCAAAATACTCCCTGACTGAGTTGTTAACTGTTTGTAGTCCCAGTGCAAAAAAAAAGTTTGTGGATAGAGGAAAGAATGAATCATTAGCTAGGATTGAAAGGGCCCATTGATCGTTTGGGGAAGAATAAGTTGTGAATCAAAAAAACTTGGAAGCGGCTCTTTTTTTTGTGCAATTTAATCTGAATGCAAAGAAGGGGCAAGAGGGAGAGAAAGTCGTAGATTTCTCCCAACTTTTTTTCTACTTTCATACATTTCCTCTCCCGTAAGAGAAAATCAGAAAATCAGAATGGGGAATCTATTCAAAAGGATTGTAAATAGAAGATGGAAACAAAATCGAAAAACGTTACTTTTTCAATGTCTCAGTCAGAGCAAGGAAAAGAAAAAGAGGAAAAAAAAACTAGCCAACTTTTTTTTTGGTGGATGCATCTTTTTTATGTCTGTGTGTGTGAATCTTGGGTTAGCATAATGTAATGTTCACACAAACAGTTTTACATTACCCAAAAGAAGAAAAAACAAACTTCCCGTGTACTCGTGTAAGTGTACACTTTGAGAAACCACGGGCAGGAAAGAAGAGTTATTTCTGTACAAAAAGAAGAGAGAGAGAGAGAGAGAGTTGGAGTTGGAATAAGAAATGGTGTACACGTAAATAGAAACAAGAAAAAACAAAATATACGAGACGAGTAGAGACTTGAAGAGATCCTTATGTAAAATAGAATGGGCCTTTTCATAGCCCCCCCCCCCCAAAATAAAAAACCAAGGAGGAATAAATATTATATAGCAAGTGGTGAAGTAAAGGCAAAAAAAACGACATGGAAGAAAATGGTTTCAAAGTCAAAGAGTGAGATTGAGAGTCCAAAGGCCCCCACACACATCCCATAAGTTTGACCAAGGTGTCAAAGTTTCCGTAAAAAGTTTAGGAACAAGTGTTGTCTTGGGGACACTCCTGGGCCCTCTTCTTTTATCGACTCTCTCTCTCCCCTTCCATTCTCATCCTACATTGTCCCATTCTGCACTTTCTCCAGTCAACCATGAGGAAGACTGAAGACAGAAGCTATTTGAATAACTAGGCCCTGCTTTTTTTAAAACTCTAATTCTTCCCCGCATCCTTTTCCAGATTAAATCTACTGTCTATAGCCCACACTCTTCTATCTGTAGTACCTACCACCATGTTATGTAGTTGTAGGGAGAAAGTACAGAGTTTTCATTTCAGCTTAACCTGCCTCATTTTCTCTTATACTAGTAGTCACACACAAAATGTGACTGGTGATGCTTTAGGCTTGAGATGACAAGCTGATCGTACATAAAATAAATATATTATAGTGATGGAATATGAATGAATCCTCCCTCTCTCTCTCTCTTACTTGGAATGCATTAGGGAGATAAAAACCATGCTACTTGACACAAGGCAAGAGAGGGAGGGAAGAATTTCCATGAGGGAAAAAAGGATCAAATTATAATCGATTATACCATATTTTCATTGTGCATCCATGACACTGAACCCCCTCCCCCTCTCCCTCTCCCTTTTTCCCTGTCAGGAGCCTCAACAAGGAGAAGAAGGCGAGAGAAAGTCTCGTCCACTTATTTAATTTTCTGTTGTGCTAGATGCTCCGAATTTTAATTTTAAAAAAAGTAAAGCAAGACCTTGAATATCCAACTTGGATCGTACAGCCAAAATATTTGGAGGTTCTTCTTTTAGAGATAAGACTATATTCTACTGTAAGGGGAGATATGACCAGAATAAAGAAAAATGAAGGAGAGGAAGAGGAAGGGCTTGTAGAAGAAAAGGAAGGAGAAAAAGAGAAAATAATTTTATTAGTGTAAGAGATTGTAATCTATCTCTACAAGTGAAGCAGCTGCAGTTAATACGAGAAAAAGAAGGGGCCAGTATCTCTTTTAGGCAGGTATTTTTTTGTTGTATTTTACACAAGAAAAAAAACAATAGGACACATTTATTAGGAGGTCCAAGACTTAATAGAGAAAGGCATGAAGAAGAAGAAGAGAGAGAGGGAGAGGAGGCACGTGGAGTGGAAGTGTTTGCATGCAAGATGTATTTTTATTTGATTTCAACTTCACTTGAGTCTCAACACTTTTGGACCATGAGCGGGAAGTTGTCCGCTGAGGAAGATTAATGTCGAAAGGGTTCTGTGTTGTTGCTTTTATCGAGTCCCTTTATAGATTGAGACGAGTGTGTGTGTGAGGGGAGGCTCGCGTAAATACAAAATACAAAATAAATTCTCACTCGCTCGATCCTCAAAAAAAAGGAGCTGAACTCCCTCCTCCCCCTCTCAATCTTGTGTATCTCCCCACCACGACTACCGTTTCTTGCTGTGTCTTGCTTTTGCCGTTGGTTTTTCTGGTAAAGACCCGCATGTGTTCTCTCTCTCTCTCTTCCTCAACGAGAGAGTCTGCAGACTTCGGATGGGATTCAACCAAGAGAAAGAAGGAGAGGGAAAAAAACTCTTAGCCCCTTTCGTAAATGCATTAAAATTTGAGCTTGTATTATGAACCAACCATATTCAATCTTTCTGGAATCCTCTAACAATTTTTCGAGAGAAAGTGAAAGAGATAGGAGACTATGGGTGTAGCACTAGAGTCAAAGCCTCCGGCTGAAGATTTTTTTTCCTTCTTCCGTATTTTAAAATAGAGCATTAGCCATGACTATACATGTAATTTGGCCTAGTACTCATATTATACAACACAATTTGAATTTGGGATTCCAATTCAAACTTTCTCTGTTTTCTCTCTCTTGGTTGTATAACCAAGAGACTCTAACGCTTTTTAGTGAGGGAAGCAATAGAAGATTGAGCTTTCCCTGAGTAGGGAAGGAATATGTAGGTAAAATTTTTTTTATAAAAAATCTGCTTATGTACAATACATCAAATGAACCATACTAAAAAAAGACTTTTTTTTCTCGCCTCTTCTCGTGGTACAAGTAATATAGTTAGCGGTTGGTTGATTTATGGACGTTTTCCCTCAATCTACTCTTCTCTCTCTCTCTCTTGCGTATCACTACTACTTGTACATGTTTTTCTGCTTGAAGAATCCATTTTGGCCTAGTAACCCGTCCATCCAAAGAATGGAGAAAAAATGTGTACCTTGAAACCATCTCGAGTTGTATCTTGTCATGTATATATATTTTTATATAGAAAGTTTTCCTATTGTTTTTATAGAAAGAAAAGAATTCGAGTCTCATTTGAATAGCTTTTTTTCCTTATTGGAATGAAAATCAATGCATAAATATTTTTTTTGTTTCTTGCATGTCACAAAAAAATGAGAAAATGAAATTTCTATTTATTTCTAGAGTTGTGAATTGCCACCCATTATTTTTAGAATGTAATAAATTAGTCTATAGTCTCTATACATGGATTTATGTAATTTCAACAATCATCACAGTAATACAAAAGGGATGAAGTTGTATTTTACAAAATTTTATTCTTCCTTCAAAATTGCTTCAATTTTCTAAAAAAAACATTTCATTAGAAATGAGACTAAAGTCTTTTCTATTTTTGTTAAGAGCTTTCTCTTTCTCTGTCTCCTCCTGTAAACAAACATTCCTCCATGGTTACAACAAAAGCTTTTGTAGTTTCATTTTTTTTGACAAGTGGCATGAGAAAAGATGAGATTGCAATCTAATCTTTTTCGCATATCCTTAAGCCTTATCTTGTGAATCTCAGGAGTTGAAGATGATTGCCATAGAAAAAGAGAAAGAGAGGAGAAAGGGGAAAAGTCCAATCATTGTTGAGTGGAAAAGATAAGTTTTAGTTAGATGCCAAGCTTTCTCCTTGATTTCTCCTTCATTCCCATACAAAAAGAAAACTATAAAAAATGAATTCACAAAAAGGTCAGTACAACCAGTTGTCCATGTAATGTAATAATAAGTGATATTTTCATTTGACAACTTTTTCTAAAAAAAATAAAAATTCCCTATTTTCACCCTCCCCCAAAAAATCCACCCACACCCAGAAAATCTTCCCTTGTTTATGAGAATGAAAACTTGGAGAAAGTGAAGAGGAGGGAGAATGTTCACAAGTTGAGGGAAATAGTTGGAGACGTTTTAGTGTGTTTGTCTTGTATGTGCGGGGTAAAGTGCACTCTATTTTATATAGGCAAGAAAATTTGAGCAACAATTGCCCTTTCTCTTTTTGTTGTTGTTGTTAAGGAGACTTTTATTTTGTGTACTTGACATGCTCATACCATTGGAGAAATGGGAGGCGGATACGACACAAGAGTAAGGAATACAAACAAGTAACAAAAAAAACAGAATTTCATGAGTACCCTCTATATCTATAAAGTAACACACGTGCGTATAATGCCCCTTACTTTTTTTTCTCAGTGAATCACATAAAATCCAAATTGAAGTGCAAATAAGCTTTTAGCATGCAAATGGAAGGTAAAAGCTGTTCCTTCCAACTTTGCAACCTCCCCAAAAAAATGCGTAGCCCCAAAGTTGCCCCAGTTTTGTTATTATTTGTACTACCCAAAAAAAACTCTTTGGTTCACAATATAGACTATAGTAGAGTCTAGTTCTGTGGGTTTTTGAGCCGTAAAACGTAATCAGGAGGAAAAATTGAAATTTTATTGGTATGAATGTAAAATGGGAGGACGAGAGGATAAAAATTCCTTGTTTGCCTCCCCCTTTTCTATTTTCTTTTCTACTTTAAAATGTACGGAGAGAGTTTTTTTTTTTTTTTTTTGGTGGGTCTCTATAGTCAGGCTTATAGATTAGTAAGGTTATTATCATAATACTGTATGAACGTAACTATGCACAAATATTGTGCTGCCTTGCATAAAATTCTACACTTTATCTGTACAGTCTACACTCGACTCGACTCTATGGTCAGAAGATTTTGCCAACCATTTTATAGTTACGTATGATGGGGAGAAAGCTTTTAACTTTATTTTCTTTATATTATCTCCATCACAGTCAAATAAAATGGAACTATACTCCATTTAAAATATAAAGAGAAAGTACTAAAAAATATTTTTTCAATAACTTTCTCTCCATGTAAAATGTAACCCTTCATGTTAAAAAATTATTGAATTTAATGTATGTCATCACTTCTTTTTAAAAAAGATTCAATTTCTTAAAAAAAAATCTTCTTTTTTTTTGTACATGTCAACTTTCCCCTTGATTTCAATCTCTCTCTCTTGATTCAACATGCATTATCCATGAGAGACTTGTTCGAGATGTACTAAAAACCGAATTGGATTCTTGTACTCAGTCCATGATGGCCCTTGACATAAAAAAATGGGGGAAAAAATGAGGAGATCATGTCACATCAAGAACTGAGAGAGAGAGAGACAGACGGACAGACAATTATGAGCTATAGTCTCAGTCTGAGACCATTTTTTATATGAAAAAAAAGAAGAGGAATCCAAAAGGACAATCCTCCTCGTCCACTCTCATGTAAATAGAGAAAGAGAGTGAAAGTGAAGCGGCGAAGCTGAGGCAATTACATTCCTCAGCCCCTCCAATATCAAAATGCATTGGAGGCTGCATGTGTACGCATAGCGTATAAAATGCAGTGAAGAAGAATTTTTTTTTATTATTTTAGTATGGTGAGAGTACAAGTATATAAAAAAGGGGAAAGAAATCACAGAGTCACTTAATAAAAGAGATAAGACGCTCCATGACATTTCTTCTAATTGGAATCTCTTGTCTTTGTGGATCAAAGGCAATTGATTTTCCCTCAATCCTTTCTCCCTTGTCCAAACACACACAGTTTTGGCCATATGAAAGTGGAGAGTAGGCTCCTCTCCACTGTATAAAAAACTTATTTTACATTAACAAGGATTCTAGTCATTTTCACAAACTTTCTACTACTCTCTATCATCTCATCAAGAGACTTTTTTTCTGTTGTAAAAAGAGAAAGAGAGAAAGTTGACAAAAAATAAAGTATCATACCACAAATTCTCACTTGATTGTTCTACAAGTTATCTCTCTCTCTTTTTCTCTCTACTTTCTACAGTCAACCATTTTTTTCGAAAGCCATCAAGATGAACAAACTTTCTTTTTTGGTGCACCAGCACTAACAGCTTTTAGCCATGTTCAAAAAAAATGAAGTCAAACTCCCTTCATAAAATAAACATGTCGCTTACTTTCTCTTTCTCTTTTTTGTCAAAAGAAATACAGACTTTACTTTCACTTTGATAAAATTTAAATGTAATTAAAATATTTTATATAACTAGAGTTGGAGTTTAACTTTGGACAATATTGTAATTTATTTAATAGACTTGTTTTTTTCAGTGTTTATTTAATTAACCAAAAATTTTTTTGGAGAAACTTGTAGATAAAAAAATAATTTTTATATAAAAAAACCCACAATTAAATTAAAAATGATATCATTGTCTTATCCGTCATTCTTAGACTAAAAACTTTGTTTGATTTAATTTGTGTTCTATATAAAAGTACAAGTATTTTGTCTCAACTGTAGTGTAGACAAACTTTATTTTATATAAAAAAAACATTTCGTGTCTGGAAAACCCCTTCAGCGATAAGAAAGAGTTTAGTAGGACTAAAGGGGAGGAGACCCCTTGAATTGAATTTGGGTGTAGAATAAAAAAGAAGAGGAAATGGGACTTAATAGTTAAAAGAAGAAAGACAAAAAAATCAAGGGATTGTTCTACATGGTTTATTCCTTAGATTTCCCGCGACAGAGCAGGAAAAGGACACTCACACTCTTTTTCTATTGTCTAAACTCTAAATGTTTTTTTTGTGCCTTCTCGCTATCTCTCCTCTTGTTACATATACATTATACTTAAAGCCTCTTGTAAGAGAGAGAGAGATAGAGAGAGAAAGCAACTTTTCAATGTTGTTGTAGTATACAATGTACAATTTTTTTGTCTCATGTTTTTCAGAGCCCGTAACTCGGATCGAGGGTCTTGCCGAACTTTTTATAAAGGCAGGCAGTACCATCAATTTAACGTGTATCGTAGAAGATGCCACGGACAACGCTCCAAAGCATATACTCTGGCGACACAACTCCCGGGTAACTTTTTTCTCTTTTTCTTTTATATATATATATATATATATTCTTTCCCTTTTTTTCATCCGAGTCTGAGAGAGAGAGAGGAACTGAGCTCAGAAAACAAACTTGGTCTCGACTACTTGAGCTTTTCCCACCACACTCCCAGTTTTTTTTCTTCCCCTTCTTTCTTTAAATGTGAGAGCTAGTCTCTCTCTCTCTCTATAGAGACAATTTGCAATTTCGATGACATTCCCATATTTCCTTCCTCTCCTTTTTCTTGCATCCACTTTGTATTCGACGGCGGGAACTTTTTTTTTGTAAAAACCTTCTTCCAGATCCCTGGGTGAAAGCTAGAGAAAGAGATAAAGCATAGCCAATATTGGTTCTGGACATTCTTTCTCTTGCCATTCCATGGGTTAGCCTCCTTCCAGTCATGGCTACAGGGCTAGACCATGTCCATGGCCATAGTTAATACCGCAGGACACTCATCTCAAATAAAGAATGCAGGGAGCATCCATGGCTGTGAATAGTTTGAATCAAGTACAAGAGAAGAGAGGAAATGATGTTGCATAACTCTTGAGAGAGAAGGGGAGGGAGGGGGGGAATGAAGAGTTGATTTTGATGGTGTGAGTGTCGAGTGTGAATGAAAAGACCCGGAGGAACACATGTTTAAAGTGGCAAAGAACAAGGAGATAGACAAGTTAAAACCACAGGAGGAGAATAACAATGGGGGAACAATCCCATAGATAGACCCTTCACACACATGCATCTCTCTCTCTCTCTAAATTATGCTCAACTCGTACATAATAGTTAGTCAACTGTAACCATTTTAGTTTGAACGTGATAGTCTATGCACTTTTCCTCGTAAACTCTGAATCCTCCTTTCATTTAAGGACAGTATCACAAACCATGAGGACGGCAACAATTATTTAATGCACAAAATAAATTCTAGTCCAACTCTATCTCTTATTTACACTGATTCAATCATTTTATACATGGCCAACAGCACCTTTTCTCCTTCTTCTACTCCAACTAATCTATCCAGATAGACTTAGAGAAAGCAAAGGGAAAGGGGGAGGGGTATTATATGACCATTTTTAATGTGGCCATAAAATTCATAAGCCTTCCTTATTTATGAGCGTTAACAGGGGGATTGCAAGGGAATAACGATAATCAAAATAAACGGGGTTCCTCTCTACATCTCCACTAATATTATGCCTCCCCCTCTCTCTATTACAAACAAAAGACAATACTTTTCTTATTGTACATACAAGTCTTAAATATATAGCATAAAATAAAATCCATAAATTACACCAGCTTTGTCTCAATCCCGATAGAAGTGTCCTAATACTAAATACTATCCTCCTCCTCCTCCTCCTCCTCCTCCTCTTCCGAATCTACCCGCTCTTTGGAAAAAAGAGGGTGATGAGGATGATTAGCCTTAGTGCAATTTTTATGACCATTGGTCATGCCATGGCTTATCCCTCTGACTGAGAGTGAGAGAGCGGGGACTGGACCAAGGGGAAGCCCACATAAAAATAATATTATGTAATTACTTAATTGTATGCAGAGCACACACGATTTCCTTTTTCTTTCTCATCTCATTCCACAAATTACAAATTACACCCCCAAAAAGCCTTAGAAATACACAATTTGTAGTGACGCTTTGGTTTTGTTTGTGTGTGACTGTAAAATCAACATTTTAGTGACTTTACATGAGATTTTAGAATGGTAGATGCGGGAGTGATAATCCCCTTTGTATATACCTTGAAAGAGAAAGATGGAGGGGGGAGACATATTGAAAGAGAAAGTTTTGAATTGGGTCCAAAGTTATGTCAACTGTAATTCCATCTCATTATTTAAGGGAGTTTGAATGAATGGGAGAAAGGGATGAGAATCATGTCTTTTTTGGGATAGAAGAAAGTAGAGAGTCATCTTAAGACCCTTCTCACGCTTCAGTTCATGTCACTTTTAAAGCCTTGACTCAATCCCATTTTCCTTTACCTTTCTCCTCCTATCACACTCCTCTTCTGTCTTCTTCTTTTCCATGTCCCTCAATTTTAATGTCCTTCCCCTTTCTTTGTTTTAATATCTAATCAATTCATGTATATCATTTTATATTCAGTATAGCCCCCCAAATTCTACTAATTGGATCTTCCAAATTTTACTCTGCTTTGTCAAGGCTAATCCATAATCATAAAATAATACATCTTTCTCTCTCCATAATACTTTCTCTTTTCATGAGAAACATGCTCAAAAATGAATGAGAACGATTAGCTGGTCAATACTGTGAAATGGAAAAAATTTAGTAAATTTTTTTTAGAAAATGAATCAGCTCAATATTTTAATGATAGATTAGTTAAAAATTGGTTCAAAAAAAAGATGAAATACAAGTCGACATGTAGAATTAACTAAAGTCTGATTAAGGAAAGAGTCTGATTAAGCAAAGAGAAAAGAGAAAGAGTAATGAAAATTATGATGGTAATGATGGGGGAGGTAGGGATGGAGGCGCGTCATTTTGTTAAATTGGCTGTCGTCAAGGAAAGACCATAATCGTCACGAGAGCACGAACTTGGGGTCAAATCTTGTGCCTTTTTTACTCCCACTCCCCTCTCATATCCTTCATCTGTCTCTCAGAAAGAGAGTACAGTTAGGATGGGTATTTGAATTAACATTTAAATTTAAGCTTCCCTCTCTTCCCTATGCTATATGGCTAGTCTCCAGTAATCAAAATTAATGACGATTATACCTTAGAATCAAGACACTCGGAGCTTCCCTGTCCTCTCTATTTCTTTACATTAAAGGAAAAGAGAGAGAGAGAAAGTAGTTGGCTGTTATGAAAATAATTTATTCTATCTTTTATTTAACGTTACAATTTGTATGGAGGGATGCCATAATTTTAGACCTACATTTTGGATGGTCCCATATTTAAAATAAATTGTAATGGGAATCTAATGATGATTTGAAAATTTTATTTCATAGACTGTCAACTTTGAGTGGTCCAGAGGTGGAATGAGTTTAGTCACCGAGAAGAAAATGAAGGGGGTCACTATCAGTCGACTTTTGATTCAAAAGTAAGTTTTTTTTAATTTTTTAATTGTACATTTAAATTGTGAAATAATTAAATTTAAGTGTATGATAATAATTAAAAATATTTTTTAATTTTTCAAGGGCTGTTCGAAGTGATTCAGGAACATATTCGTGCGCCCCGCAAAATGCACATCCTAGCCATGTCAAAGTGATAGTATTAGAGCAAGGTAAAAATATTTTTTTTATTTATTCTTAACATTTTCATAAAATTCTACATAACTAAAAGTTAAAAAATATTATTTTCTTGCTTTAACTATACAATCTACATTTCCATCATTTTAATTTTATTTTTGTCTATTTCAAATGCAAAAGTGTCAATGTATTCTTTTTTTTGTCATACTGAAGTAGAATTTAAATGATACATGTAGTCACAATTTTTTAAACTTGTGGTTATTATGTATTTGTAAAAAAACCCTCAAAAATGTACTTTTTATTGAGAGAGAAAATGGTAATTTTGTTCCCCCATATTTTGTACGTCATGTATTATGGATGATTTTTTTGATACAAATGAGGATTCCAATGATGAAAGTCAAAAGTACAAAGTCTTCATATTTTTACATGATTGACTGTCGTTAAAATTAAGTCAACTTTATTTTTTACAATTCCATGATATATTTCTTTAAAAAAACATTCACTAAAAGTTAGAGAAAGTCATCGTTTCTTATGAAAATTTTGAAAATTATTCAAAAATAGTCTTGGCCTCATCTCCAAACAAAACTACGTAGAGTCGACATTATACGCATGACAGGTGGGCTTCTAGAACTTCTAGCTTATGGAGAAAGTTGATGTAAAATTATGCCAATTTTTTTGCAAAAGAAAAATCTTGTATTCATATTGTACTTGAAAAAAGAGATATTTTTTCATATAAAACGACAAAAAATGTTTAATTCACTTTATTTTAAGTCTAAACTCAGTACAAACTTTTGAGAAAAGAAGAAAAAACATTTTATATTTTTTGCAATATTTATATAAATATATGTACAAGTTAAAAATTATTTTTGCAAAAATAATAAGAATATAAAATATTTAATTTTATGGCACAGATAAAACGAGAAAATAATTGTGGGATATAATTTTAATTAAATGACTTGTATTTTCCATTGTACAGTATTGTGTATTTTTTATTTTATTTTTGGTTTGCAAAAAAAGGTGAAAACTGTTTGTTTTCGTAGTAGACGACTTTCCAAATATTTCCAACTTTATTTGCAATTTGTCTATACACAAGACAAGAAGAGTTTTCGTGTTGATTTTTTGTGCTGCCATAGTTTCCTTGTAATTTCTCAGAAGAAGAAGGCCTACAAGAGAGAGAGAGAGAGAGAGAGAGAGAGAGAGAAAGGAAGGGAAAGTAGCTTGACTTTGGGTTGTCCCCCAAAGTAGTTATGACTTCAAAAATGGCATTCATATTCAGGCCAACCAACAAGGAAAATGAGGGAAGATTCTCATGAGAATAGACGGAGACGGACGTTCCTTGAATTGCATGTGACAAAATGGTTTGATCTGAAATCCTTACAGGCTTGAAAACTTGACGAGGAATGAAAACCAGAACAATTTTTCTCTCCTATACCTCTCCCTCTACATTGGATATAACTTTCTTCCTTATATTTCCATTCCAAGAATGCGTGTGCAGTGACACAGTCCCAATGGCAACTAAAATGAAATACCTCCAAAGAAAAGAAAATCAGAGAAGACGCATTTCGTACAAGTCTCTCTCTCTCTCTCCTCACTTTCCCTCCTCGTTCTAGTTCCATATGTGAACAGAGAAAGCACAAGACTCTGATTGGGAGTTGTATTCTATTCCATTTTTTTGGTGTCTGTCGACACTTGATCAGACTAGAGAATAAACTCAGACATTGGCTCTCTCTCTCTCGCTTTCTCCAAAAGAAATGGAAAGAGAGGTCCCTTGTTAGACTTTTGTGAGTATACAAGAGAGAGAGAGAGAAAGTGGCTGTGTGTTGTCAAATCCGGTGTCAGCCATTCCATACTGATGGGGAAAATGACAACCAATTCTGGAAAGCTTAAGAAGAGCTGACGTTGCTGTCGTCATATGATACGGACAATGATGATGACTGGCTTTCCCTTCCCTTCCCTTGGTTTCTCTCTCAGAGCGGAGAAACTACAGAGGAGAGAGAGAGCGTGTACACTTGTCACACAAATAGCAAAAACTAAGGGAAACCACTGGAACCAAGGATTTCCCATGAATCTTTAATGGCTCACACCACCCCCAGACCAATCTGTTTTCAATAGCTGAGAGAGAGAGAGAGAAACTGTCCTTGTTTTTCTCGTTTTGTCGTTTGATTGTAACCAAGGAGAACTCTTGTCTCTTTTTAAGTTGGCCAATGGAATTTCCGCATGGGTTTAGTAGGACACATGCTTTTCATACATTATTTAGAAAGTTCTTTGTTCTTTGACCATAAATAAAAAAAATGTGGCCTCCTCCTCACCCATCTATATTCTAGTCAGCCAATCCAATGGAAAGGGAAAGTGAGAGTTGGTCAGTGGGTTGAGAGGAGAAATTGAGCCGAGTCTCGAGTAGTTGTAGCTATATTTCCTGTACAAACTGTTGGGAATAGGTCAAGTGTAAATGCATTTTTAGTATTTGGAGATTTCCAACACCTGTAAACTTGTCAAGCAGTATTTAAATTATTTATAAATTCTCTCTTTCTCATTTCCACCTTTAAATTTAATTAATGTTTTTTGTATGCAACATTACCATCATCAAAATGGAGACCATTCCACTCCCTCTTATTTTTCAAATGATTTTCATTAAAAAATGGGAGTAAACTTGATAAAAAAAGGGGGAATATCATCAAAACTTCTTTTATTCTCTCCATGTAGTCTAGAAGGAATTGTAGTGAAAGGGAGAATGGAAAGGGAAAGGGATTAGAATTTGATAGAATTTCAATGGACAGTGTACAATTCAAAGAGAAAGATAAAATCCCAGGACTATACATATACATGTACACACAATACAGATAATAATTTACTTTTCTCTGTCTCACTTGTGAAACTTTTGAGAGCATAGAAAATTTTCTACTTTCTCTCTCTCAGTTCCAGTAGCACAATGGCCTATATTATAAATACATTTGTTGCTCTCCTTTCATCCTGAGGCCAAGGGAAAGGGAGTCACAAGCGTAAAATTTGATTTAAGGGATTTGAAAAAAAGGTTTACTATCTTTTTCTCTCTCTTTTCTTTACTTTCTTACGATTAGCCATGATACTCTACCGTCCACTCCAACTACTTTCCCCACTTTCTTATTTTTGTCATTTCCACAATTTTAAATGTGTCACAGTTTGTAAATATAGTTTTAATATTTTTAAATTGTAGGTGGACTCATTGAAATTTTGAGAATAATTTTAAAAAGGGAGAAAGAGAAAAAATGAGTGGAAGTTTTTGTTGTGCTGATTTTGAAAAAAAGTGTGGAAAGCAAACTCATGGTGACGGTACATATATGATTATGGGATATAATAATAGTGTCAAGTGAACGACTCAATTCTCTTATTCTTTTTTCATTTTCATTCCACTTTCTCTCTTTCTCTCTTCCGATGGGAAAAGAATTGAAATGATCTTTACAATACTTTTCTCTATCCAATCCCCTCCAATAAGTATTTTTCTCTCCTCCCCCACTCTCTCCTCTATTTCTTCAACACTTTTATTTCTCGTCAAAATGAGCTTCAGGCTTCCCTTTGTCATTTTGTTGTCTCATTCAGTGGGGATTCCAAGAGAGAATCCTTATTTTTTTGTGTACAATCTCAATCTAGTAGACTATTTTGTATCTATACAGATACATATTTGTTACAGAAACAATGAAACAATTTTTGATGACAATAACATATTCTCATTTATTATTTGCTAGGGTCATCATTTCATTCAGTAAATCAATTATTATGAATTCATCCTGTCAAGTATTTAATTTTCTTTTAATGGTCTTTTAACACAACTCACTAGAACATTTCATGTCATTTTAATTCGTCTCTGTAGAATGAACAACCATTTTAAAAAAAGTTTTAAGGATTTTATGAACATAATTAAATAACACAATACAATTTAAACATTTAAGTATAGAAGAAAAGTCATTAATAAAACCCAGAAAATTATTTTTACTGGTTAAATTAAGTGTGAGTAATTTATATCTTTATTTTACAATTTACAGTAAAAATAAAAGATATTGTCTATTCTACAGTTAAAATTAGAATTAACTAATCAAGATCAGCTCTAGAAACATTTTCTAGTCTCCTAATAAATTACAAGCTCTTAAACTCTTTGTTCACTATTTCTTCCAACAAGTTTAACTTTAAAATTTTAATTTGTAAAGAAAGAGAGAGAGAGAAAGTTGGATGCATTTGAAATTCCAAATGGATGCATTTTATTACATTAATTTAAATGGACTTTGTTCTCTATTAATGTAAAATGAGAGTTAGATGGAAAATTAAAATGAAGATGGAGAATTCAACTTAACTTTGGTTTCCTAGTATTTTACATTAACTCTCCCTTTACATTTCCTTGACAAAATTTTCTTTACTTTGAACTGAGGTCTCTCTTACTTGGGGAGGGGGGAGAAAGTAAAGGTATGGATATTTTAAAATCAAGTCTTTTCAATGAAATAAGGTTCTTATCCTGACCTCGTTAATGTGGCCTGAGCAATACCATACAATTTTATGACTTTGATCTCCTCTTGAAAATTTACAGTGTTTTTTAGCCATTACAAGAGACTGAGGAGAGGAATTTCATGTTTTGTTGGAGTCTCCCCTCTTTTTCCACCTTTTCTGAGATGTCTAGCTCTCTCTCTCTTGCAGTCATAGAATAAATTTGGAAATGCTCTATTTAGCCTGTATTACCCTCATCCTTTCTTTAACTTTCATCTTGTGCAATGACCTACATTTTGTAATGCTTTATTCCCTTGTACCATGCCATAGGTACAAGGCATTTATAGTCCTTGTACTCCTTCGAAATCTACAAATTCTGGATTCAACCTGCATCACCAATTTGTATGTATTTACTACCCCCCTCCCCCACTTTCTCCCCCTCTCTCTCTCTCTTCTGTACGTTGAGACAAAAGACTACAAGATTTAATGTGACGTTAGCAATGTGTAGAGGTTGAAATAAAACAGTTTGAGAAAACTGTCCTATTTATGTACAATGGTTCATGGAAATATTAAAGCTTGAAATTCCCATCACAAGTCAATGCAATGCATACTGACTGTTACAAGCCAATGGCCAATGGCAAGTAAGGGTTATGATTTTTTGGGAAGGATTCTTTGTAGTACAAATATTTCATAAAATTATGGGCTTCAAATCCTTTGAAATGGAATCTAGAATGAAAAAAAGATTATTTCTCTTTTTGACTAGCACTAGCATAAAATGTATAAAGACTGCACTTGATTTTATATTCTTCCCCTGACGTTGTACATATTCTACTCCATGTATTTTTTAAAGAATAAACACAACATGAGGATGGGTTAGGTTAGGAGAAAAAAAATCTCCAGTCTTTTTTTCTCTATTCTTTAAAAAAATCTCATGGCTTCAAACCACGCCACTTGTCTTGTTCAAGTGGAGAAAGTAGAACATTTTTCTTAAAATATGAAAAGAATAATTGAAGGAATTTTCTCTCTAGAAACAATTTTTTTCCTCTTTCTTCTCAAAAAAAATTGTACAGCCATCATCTCTTTCTTTTAAAAAACAAACAGAAAAAAAGTAGGCCTTAGGTCAAGCAACATGGAGAGGAGAGGAGAGTAACATTATTTACAGGAGTCGACTGTTTCGCAATGTTTGTCCAATACAGAACAAACACTAACGTTTTGCCTTATGTACATATTTATACCTTCTCCATTTCTCTCTCTCTCTCTTGCTTTCCTTCCAACCAAAAAAAAAGGAGTCATGGACATGAAAGAAAATGGGGAAAAAAGAAAAGAACAGAGAAAAGATTTTGGGGATTATATGAGTACACAGCAACTAGAAAAAAGGGAAAGGAAGAGAGAAAGTTTACAGTTTAGCTTGATGATTTAGCTTGCGAATTGTCCTCTCCATTTTTTTTGCTTGGACACAGAGGACGAGAAAAATGTTTGCTTTCTCTTTATCTTTACAATCTACACTGTACAAAGTATCTCTTGACAAGGAGAAAGCAAGAAAATGAGACTTGTGTACTTTTTTCGAGTCAACTTACAACGGTAGATAAATTTCAGCAAATAATTAAATTATTTCTTTCTTCATTCACATGTTGACAATTTTAACGTGAGCTACCTACCTATGTTATGTACAATTTTAATTTTATATAAAATTGAATTTTACAATTTTTAGGTATTTTTAGGATTTTCAAGAAATTTGAAGAAATACATATGTATGTACATAAATGCTATACATATGAAATATTGATTTGTTACACAAAAAAAATAGTTTGAAAGATGGTTTGTGGTTTATAAAAAAAATTGTCATGAAAAAGAAAAGAGAATTCCATTTTTTTTTGTTTGAATTTGTTCAGACACGAAGAAACACTGGTCCCGATATTTCTTTCTCTCGTACTTTTGACTCGTTTCTCTTTTTTCTCTTTTTGAGGAAAGAAATTTCCGGGTGAAAATATTACACAAGCTCAATCATACTTTTCAAGTATGGATGTTGAAAAAAAACTGGCTCAAAGTGAGTAGACATGCCACACTGAGTCTGTCTAAAGCCGTTCAAAATAACTCTCTCTGTACAATGGATGGTGGCTAGGAACAAAATGCATGTTGCACCTGGAGAATACATGTAAAAGAAATTTTTGTATTCTGTGGAAACTATCCATCCTCTCTCTCTCTCTCTCTCGTCATGCTTTGGCTTAGTAAAATCCGCAATCTACACAATTTCTTCCATTTTTCTTTTACCTTAGTCATACGTAAAGGACATGAAAATTCCCCTTGTTTTTTTTGTGTGGACTACCCTTCATCTCACTTGCCAAGTCTAGTAGAGGAGTCAGATTTTGGTATTCCAAGTGCACACCGTCCTCTTCTTCCTTTTAAACTTACACAAATGATTGTTTCTCCACAAACCACCCCCATGACGACTCTGGCTATGACTCAACAAGAGAATTCTCAATGTCACACACTCCCTCCCTCTAAACGGTTATATATACAATAAAATATTATTTATATCCTCAAAATTCCATGTCAAGTCTACCTCCCCCCTTTAAGTACAAGAGCTAGACGAGTCAAAAAACTGTCGTGCAAAAATCCCGAATATTCTTCTTAGACGTTACATGAAAATGAGATCTTGTTCTTGCAAAGCTTTTCTTTGACAAATGATTTCATATTTAATTAAAAATTGCAGTTTAACTTTAAAGCATGGTTATTTAAATTCTCTGGCGGCTAGACTCTGGTTTTTTTCAAAAAAATAATAATTTGAAATTCTATTTTCCATCAAAGTGAAAAGCGACATTTCAATCCCTCCTCAATGTCAACTTTTTTTTTACTCTAAAAATAAAAGGATTTACATTACATGAGTGTTATTTCCATCGTTTTTTGTAGACAAAATCTGTCTAACGTTTTGAATTTTAAATGGAGGGAATAAAAAGAGAGAGAGAGAGAGAAAGGGGTGGAGAAAACGGACAATAAAATGTTGAAGGGAAAAAAATGATGTTGAAGATATGCCAACGAATTTTTAAAGGGGGGAATAGCCCATGTCCCATGTGTTGAGCTCAAGCGTGCATTCCTAATTCTCTCATCGTATTCCTCCACATTCCCCTGTACAAATGTACGTACGACTTTACAGAGAGGTAGAGAGTACAGAGACACATGAAAAAAAAAACTTTCTCTTTTTGGGGGAGCCTGAATGAATCGTACACTTAATGCATACAAAAAAAACGGAGATGAATATTAACATTACATGGAATAGTACATTTTGTATTCATTGGGTTCATTTGATACACAAAGTCTATGTTAGTAGAGTAGACTAGAAGAAAGAGGGACATTAAACTCGTATAAGGTTAGCCATTTTAAGGATGAACATGATGATTGTGCTCTCCACCCTGTAAACTCTCTTTTGAAGAATAAATAGGATAAAGAAAAGACGTTATGTTATGGGACTATGCTACGAAAACAATAGAAAAAGATTCTTACAAGAGAGAGAGCGAGAGAGAGGAAAGGAGGACGCTGGGTTAAGAGGATGCTTTGAGGAGAGAGAGGCTTGTCGTACACAAAAAATTCTTATATAGACACACACTGTGGTCTATAACAATCTCAAATAAGTGACTATAGAGATACTTTCTCTTGAAGAGAAAGTGGGCATGTACGTGGCTTGGAAAAATACCAATGCAGATGGGCTAAAGAAAATGCAAGTTGGATGAGAGTGCTCACAATGTAGAGGAAGGGAAAGCTGAGGCTGAGAGAAAAATTCTTTACATAGTCCAAATATATATCTCTTTGGAAAGTTTATTGTGTAACACCTAGGGAACACACGGCATTCTATATTTTTGTATCTTTTTTCCTTTCTCTTCTCTCTCTCTCTCTCTCTCTCCTTCAACTATTGGCTATGGGTTGGGCTCCATTTGGTTTTTTGGTATTGCAGACGCGGCACAATTCACACACAAGGAAGATTTTTCAAAAAAAAATAGAGAAAATATACGAGACTGCCTGCCATTTCCTTCTCGCTTGTACATTTTTCATTTCATATTTCCCCTACATTCATTCATCCCCAAGCAAAGTTGACTCACTCTGAGAGTTTTTTCTCTCCCCTTTACGGCCATTGCCAGTACTCTTTCTCTCCTTCTGCCACTTGCATTCATATTTCCCATCTTGTACTTTCACGGGGCTACTTTCTCTCCTTTCTTTGCAAGTGAAGGGGGAGAGGAAGACAGGGGGAATGCACATGGAGTACAGAGGTTTTATATTTTATTAATAAATACATAATTTGAACATTTTGAGGGCAACATATTTTACAATTCAACTTAACACAAAAAAAGTGTGAACACATATGGGAGACAGAGGACTTGAAAAATATATTTCTTTTTTTGCCTTTTCCGTCCTGACCTTGAAAAGAATTCAGTGGGATTATGTGTCTCGACTATGTTATAATGTACAATCATTCACAAACGGCGAAGATCATAACCTCATAACTCACATCCCCATACGCACATACAAAAAGGAATGGAGAGAGAGAGAGAGATGCACGTATACAAAGCCATTTATCACAATTTCTTCTTTTCTTTCCATCAATTCAATGGTGGTTCCTCTGGTCTCGTAAACGGGAGAAAGACCCTCCCCTCCTCAAGACTTTTTCAGCTTGAGCTCCCACGACAAGTTGAGGATTCCAGATTATTATAAAAACTTTCTTTTTTTTCTCCATATTTATATCTGTATCTATACCTTTAATGTACCAAATTATTATTTTTTTGGAGGAGTGTCTTCCCACATTTATGATTTCTTTTTTTGCTCAAATTCTTTTTCTAGTTTGAAATTACACAATGGACTAAAATGTTGATGGATTTTCTTTTTTTCTTTTTTTTTGTATGGAGAATTCTCTTTTTTTTCTCAAAAAAAATCTATTTCCTATTTAGTTTTTTCCGTTCCCCTACTTTGTGCGCAATTCCTTGACCATTTTTACAGATTATTGATTGTGTAGAGATTTTTCAAAATTGCAATTTATTTTCTTGACACATTTTCAAATATTTTAATGTACAAAAATAAAACTCTTTTTTATAATATTAATATTCTTTGAAAATAATTCTTGTTTTGTGTGTGTGTGTTGAATCCCATTTAAAATGATTCAAAGCCTTGAAATTAAATGATGAGTAGCCATCTCCATTTTTATGATACTTGGGAGAAAATAAATGTGAAAAAAATAGTAGTGGTCTACAACTCTTCATTGGTAATTTCTACATAAAAACGGTCAATGGTAAAAGATGACCCGTAAATAAAATGATTGGCCATGGCCAAAATTCTTTTTGTAATAAATTATACAAATTACAGATATTGGCCAACATTTGCCAATAATATTTTTTCCATCCACAATGTATCTTTAGTAGTAATATATCTATACATATATGTGTATAATGATTAGACTTTAATGGGAGGATTCTTATTTTCCAAGGAAGAAATCTTTAGAAATTCTCATGTTCATTGAAATAGAAGACTGTATAATAAATTCGTGTGGACTGTTTGTACATTCCAGAATATTGAAATTGTAATGGTCATGATGATGAATTGATATGGGAAGATATATATATATATATATATATATATAGGGGGTGGTTATATTCATAAGGTAAAAGTGTAGGAGAGTCAGTTTGTTCGATTTAGAGGAATAAATCATGGAAAAACCCCCAACAAAATTTTGCTTTTATGAGCCTCAGTAGGATTGTCATGACACTGACACTGACTGACGGCTCCTAATGAATCCCTTTCTTTTGTTGTGGTTCTCTCTCTCTGTTGTCTTGTCTTGTCTTGTGTTTGGGTGTGTGGAGAGAATAGAGAAAAGGATGTAAATTATCTTGTTTTTGTTCTGATTTTCAGGTGAGAAACAAGCAGCAATGCAGTCTGATGGGGTCTCATCACTCCGCCTGAGAACAAAGTGTAGTAGTCCAATATCATCATTATTACCTCTTGCCCAAAACCACTTTACTACTAATCTTATCATAGGCAGCTTTGTTGTCCTCTTGCTCAATCACTACTACCACCTCCTCCTTTGTTCTTCGAGCCAAACAAAGGGCCAAAATCATCCTTCCTCTCTCTCTCAATTTTCTACCATCTCCCAACCAACATCCCCATCTATGAAACCCCTTTTCCCCACAATTGAGACTTGAGTCCCCCATCCCCTCTCTCTGCCCATCTTCATCTCTCTCTCATCCAAGCTACAGAATATTTTATTCTAGAATAAATTAATTATATGTATATACATATATATTAACTTCCAATTTCAGCTGGGAACATCAAACAAAATATGTATAACAATTTGATGAGTATACAGAACAGAATGAATTAAAAAAAGTGAAATGAAGGATTTTGAACAAGTTTTAAAAAAATATATTTCAAATATTGAGTGCAAAAAATATAATAATTAATTTTTGTATATTGTGAACCAAATCACACAGACAGAGATGATAAAAATGTCAAGGGAAGGATGAGGATGAGATGGGAAATATATATATTCATTTTACAATTAAGTTTAAAAAAGAATCATTTCAAAAAAAAAAATGTTATACAATATTTAATGAAATTTTCAACACTACTGTATAGTATATACATACATACATATATACATATATATATATATATATTATATATAGACAGGTGTGTCCAGTGTCAAGTCGTACATGAATGTCAATGAAATTACGAAATTAATATTATGAGCAAATATATATATATACATACACATATATATTTGTATCTCAGCATGTGTGTCCAAGTGAAATTAATACCCCCCAAAAAATATTGTTCAACATGACACAAAAATATATTAAACTACCTTTACCTCAAATTTTAAGTGAGGTTGAAAACAAAAAAATAAAACCGATGCAAAAAAAATGTTGTTCTGAAGCTAAACTTGTGTGTAATTGTACCAAACGAGACATGCATATGGAATTTATTATTGTATTGATATTTTGGGGTTTATTATTATTTTCAAAAAAAAAATCATTTTCATTTTTTGAAAACTGACAAAACTGTATAATTGAATGTTCAATAAAATTACTGAACAAAAATTTGACAAAAAAATTATATGACGTCATCAAATTTTTTATTCAGTTGCGAATTTATTTTACACATTCTGCATATTAAGTGAAAGTTGGAGTCTGGGAATTTTTAGATGCAAAAATGGTTGGTTGGTTTGGTATGATGAGAGATTGTAGGGGTAGTTGGTTGTTGAAAAGAAATAAGATTGAGTCAAAAAAAAATTAAAATTATTGATTGGTTCATGAAGAAAAGAGGATTTTTTTGATGTTTCTGTTTTATCTTCCACGTGGACTCGTTTGAGATAAAAGTTGTATCTGTATTTTATTGCTCTTTTCTCCTTTTAAAAACAACAAGATATTTACTTGTTCCTTTCTTTCCTATAACAAACCAATAAATGACTGAATGACTCGATCCCCTTGTAAGTTGGAGTAGAAAAACAAAGACATTTTAACTTAATTTAATCTTTATGTCCCTCCTCTCTCTCTCTCTCCATTTAATTGTCTCAGTCAATAATAAAGAAAGTGGATGACTTTACAAAATTCTTGATATTCCTCCAACAGACCAATCCTCATCTTCTCTCTACACGTGTACAGAGAGAAAGTTCCATCAAAATGAAAGGATGAGTCATTATAATTTAATGGTATATAAATAAATACATTTTATTTTAACTACTTTCTCCCTCTCTTTTTTCTCCATTTCCACTTATTTAATTTCCTCATGATTAAAAAAAGTTAACCAGCTCGTCCCCGTTTTGAGACTAAAGTCCCAAAACTAGTGAGATTTCCAAAATGGTTGACTTTTTGTTAATAATAAAATGAAATTAATTGTTTCAATTAAATTGTATCAATTCAAAGAAAAAGTCAAGATGGCTAAATTTTCTATTGTACTTGAAATCTTAAAAAAAATTGTTATGAAATCTATCTAAAGAGTACCTTGTTAAAAATACATAGTAATGTTGAGATTAAAATGTTAATCTAACTAGAGATTTAAATGTTCAGCAAGGACATTCAGGGTTGTTGCTGTTGATTTTGTTTATAGGATGGCACATTTGGACTGGGAGTTGTATGTATAGAGAAGATGGAAATAGTCTGAATTTTTACAAACTCCCCTCCGATTTTCCTCTTCTTTTAACTCGTCATCTATAATTCATACGCCTAGGGAAGTCATAAAACAAGACGAGCCATAATCATAGTTTTAATAAAGCCTAATGTTGTCATCAAAATGAGAGTCCGTACACACAAAAGTCTCTACCAATTCGTGGGAGGGCGAATTGAGGAGGATACAAAAAAAAATTGTAGGCACACAAAAAAATGGGGAAAAGCCCAGTGGAGCATAACATGGCATGAGTAAAAGAGTAAAAAAGGAATGGAGAAGCACCCAAACTAAATGAAATGAAAGGGAACTCAGGGACTGGCACACACACACGAGTAATAATATATTATAGAGGGAGCAAGCAAATGAAACCAAAAAATAGTGAGAGTCACCTCTTCCCAACCTAAAGCTTGAGGCTTGAGCTCTCTCTCCGTATGGTAAGTATGAAGCGAGATGGAAAACGACATGTCCCTTGCAATAAAACTTAATGGATGATTCCATTCGATTTCTCTCTCTCTCTCTCTCTCTCTCTCTCTACACTAACTACATACAACTCAAAGTCAAGGAGCCTGGCCTACTAGACTTTCCCCTTTCTCTCTTTACATGGACGGACTGCATTGCATGAGAAACAAGTTTGAAAAAAAATAATGTTGAATAGGAATCATTTTCATAGAATTCTCTGTCATATCGACTAATGCTTCTCTGTCCATATTATGGTCATGTTGGTGATACTGATAAAAGCGTCTATTGGCAGGCATCGCATCGTAAGGCAAAATCTTTTATATGGACTCCACAGTTCCCCCCCTCCCAGTATCTACAAAAGCTCTTTCCTTTGCACCAAAAATGGTTTGGCGCATTTGTCTCTCTCCCTCTCTCTCTCTCTCTCTCTCTATGGACATGGAGGGGTCAAGCAAAGTGAAAATCTGCATGGGCAATACATTCAATGTGAAGTTGAGCTATTGAGATCTTGCAAAAGGTTATAACGGTGAAAAGGAGGGGGAAGGCTCTGTATTTCTCCTTTTTTTCACTCAAAAGAGACTTTCTTCCTCCATATAATGTCCCCACCATCACGTGCAATCTGTGACAATGTCCATGTGAACCCATGGTCAAATTCAATTCACAAAATTCAGCCCCAATCTTTTCCCCTCTTTTTTTTCAATGAAATGAATGGATAAGGACTGGCAGGAAATGGAGGAAGAGTTGAGAATAAGAAGAGAATAGATTGCTTGTATATATATATATGTACATTTTTTGTATTGTATCTATAACTCACTATATTTTATATTCAAAGAGAAAGTAGAAAAAAATGGCAAAATAAAAAATTGAGAATGGGGGGGGGGGGTGCAGAGAGAACGATTGCATTATTGTTCATGGAAAAAAAAGTGAAAGTACATGAATGTAAGATTGTCTACATGGCTATTGACCTACGAGTATAGAGTCAAGATAAGAGTTTTAGTCTAAAAAAGAATTGAATGATATATCTATAACTATACATAACATTCATGTCTCTATTTGACTATGGACATTTAAATTTTTTTGGACATTTTATTGCAAACTTTTAAAATATTGCTTTGCCAAAATTGTTATCTTGTCTCTCTCTCTCTCTCTCTGTCTAATATATATGTACATGTGTATTTTTTTATAGAGTAGGCGGTGTATCCATTTTCTTTATTGCTGTGTCTCTACTTTGTCCTCAAATTGATGTCACCCCCTCCCGTTCCTTTTTCTTTCCTTCCTCCTCCCCCCCTCCAAAAAAAACTACGAAAATTCTACATTTTCGTACGCACCACCTACAAATATACAGTCAAAAAATTTTAAGCGGGCCAGTTATTATGGGGGAGGTTGATGTATCTTAATCGCTCAATTTTTTTTTTGAAAAGTGAAAGTCTCCATCTACGTTAATAATATTTTGAGATATTTTTATAGAGTTATAGTATCAATAGGGGGAGAGGATATTATGCTACACACCACAAAGTACAGGAAAGAAGCCGTAGCTCATTTATGAAAAAGGAGGGAGAGGCTGGGACTGTTTACTTAAGGAGGTCTTCATGACTTGAAAGGAAGTTTGAGAAGGTAAAGAAAAAAAAATATTTCGTTTAACAATTTCCATGTACTTTCTCCTTTTTTTAGATATAACCGAATATTTTCATGTATCATGGATCAGAGAGAGAGAGTAGACGATATAGAAGGATTTGAGTGTGGAGAAGAACAAGGAGAGGGATATTTGGTTTTTTGGACATGGACGGATACGGAATACATTTCCTTCTCTCATATTTGCAAATGGAATATCACTTACGAGAGTCTCGAGTCCTAACACATGTGAAATATGTTAAAAGTTGTGTCCCTGTTGAGCCACATTTTCAATGTCATTTCCATGAATTTTCAACAGCTTGCAAAAACATTTTTCTTGTACACAAAAAAAAATATTTTTTTACAACAAAATATATTTTGTCCTTGTACAGTGAAAGCATGTCATTATTTACTTAGTCATCACATGGGAGAGTTGAGAGTGTTGAATTAATAATTGCCAAAATTTGTGAATATGTTTTTTTAAAAAAAAAAAAGTTTGTGATATTTGCAACTTGTTTTATCCCATCATATTTTCTAGAATGAGTTAAAAATTGAACTGAAAATATTTCCATTTTGTCACACAAAAATAAAATATTTTGTGAGAAATGTCACAGATTCTCAAATAATTTAATAAAGTGAAAGTTACCAGTATATACAAGGAGTAGTGATATTCACTGAAGAATGACGAAATATTTTGACTAAAATGTTACTCCCTTGGTTTTATATTGATAATCTATGGATCAATGTACTACAGAAAAAAATTGTTCTATTTCTCTTACCATTGACTCTCATTTTCTAAATGTATTTTATATCAAACTTTCTTGTACATGTTACATTATACAGAGGCAATATTCTAAAACGTTTTTTTTTCTTTCTCTTTCAAATTGTACACACAAAAGTGATCTATGAATGTTGCGTTCTTTTGAGAAAAAAAAACAACAACAACTTTCCCCATACTTTCACACTGCAAACCCATCACTGACAGTTATGTTTTCAAACTGTGCAACTGTACAAAAGTTGTTAAGGTTGAAGGGGGAAAAAACCAATTTTTTGAGGTTCAAGGTGTCGGCGGTAGACTATAAAGTGTAAAGTGATGATGACGCAGTGCAGTTTGCAATTTCTGCATCTATTATTGATAAGGTTCGATTGCCGCCTTTGGGTATGAAAAAAACGTTCCTTAAATTTGTAACCTTCATTCTCCCCCTCCCTTCCTTTTCGAAAGAATTACTTTATCAAAAGGTTTTTTTTCTCTAAATTGTATTAAAAAAAGGTGGGGGCCTTCACCCATCAAAAAAAGAAGATTTTTCTTTACATTCTCATATTTTTCCTCGAACCGTCTTATCCTGATTAGTACAAAGCAAGAGAGAGAGAGAAAGTTGAATGGAATGCAAACAAAATTTAACGATGAAATTTCCAAAGGCATTGCCAAAAGGCAGTGACTTTCCCTTTTCCCCCATTTTTTGACTTTGGGTTTCTTTTTTAAAATGTTAAAAGTGTCACTTTTTTCACCCCGTTAAAGTGTAAATTCAAGGGCTACAGACACAGTGAGAGAAGAGAGAGTACATAGATATAAAAAAGCAGCTGTACACAGGTACTTAGAGTCACTTAAAATTCCAGCCATGTAGCGCATTTCATGGGAAGTTGAAGCGTGCGTCATTGACGGGCTTGTGTGTGTGGTGTGTTTCCAACAGATAGAGAAGAAGACCAAAAAGAGAGAGAGAGAGAAATGGAGTGCCCTATTTGATTTGCCGCAATGCTATATCTATATAATAGTTTTCACTCTCATAACTATATATAAATGTATCTCCGTATGTGTGTCTAGTACGGCTCCATCTCTGTCCACAAGACAGCTCACACTACCACTACAATTGACCAGGAGTTGTGCCTGACGTTATGGAGTCAATAAGAAATTAGTGGTGGCCACATTAACTTAGTTATTTTCCCTTCAACTCTGACGGCATCTCCCCCCTCCCCCATAGAAAACTCCCAGATGATTGCATCTTACAATTTGCTACACTACCAATACCAAGGATACACGATCCCTTTTGTAAAGTATAGGCGGAAATGTATCTGTATAGGAGAAAGCAGAGAGTAGAGCATCTGCAAGGGGAGGACAAGGACAATTTAGAGTGACAATAGTCCCTATCCTTTTTTTGAAAAAAATGGTATAATACATATATATTTGTACTAATGGCATATGTACAGAGAGAGGATGGTGGTGATGTGTCCACAGCTTAGGAGATATAAGGACAAGAAATGCTAATGGGAATACCAATGCGTTTCCTTCCGTTTCCTCTCCTCCCGTTGCCCCCGTTGACTTTACCGTTGCCATTCCTGTAGAGATGGGTGAAGAAGAGAAAAAAAAGGAGTGGAAACATTGATGCATGAAGGCTTGGTTGTGGTGGTGCATGTCTGTAGGTTATTGTGTATGCAATTTAAAGTTGGTGGCATATGGGACATTGAAAGAGAACGTGTGATGAGCCAAGGCCGTTTCAGGGAAAGATTACAATATGTATGTATACACAAACCCCATCACCAGATCCACATGAACATTCCCAAGTACTGAGAGAAAGTCTCAGCTCTTTTCTTTTCCTATATGCAAATCAAATGAATGTGAAAATGCCTATCCATTCCATATCATTATTATAGCCCCCTCCCTCTTTATTTCTTGACGATGGCTAGCATTATCCCTCTCCCCTCTCTCTCTTTCTGTATAGCATAGCTTCATCTGTATTTTTTGTGTAGGCAAAGGGAAGAGAGGAATGGATAAATGGAGGAATTCTCTCAGCGATTTTCCTCCTCAAATAGTCAATAGTTGAAGACAGGCTGAGCGGAACTGGAAGCGATTCGAGGAAACTTAAACGGCATCAGGCTTTGCTTTTATTCAGTTCACAGTTTGGGCCTTAGTTTTCGCCTTGTCTCTTCCTCCTCCTATGGTGAAACTCAAAGGGAAAGAATTGAGAAGAGAGTGAGAGTTTTATAAGGGGGAGGAGGGGAGAGCTTTTCAAATGCCTATGCGACCATTCTTCTTTCTCCCCCATCACTTTCTCTTTCTAGTTGTTTTCTCCCTCTATTCTTTTTGAGACACAGAGAGACGACATTGGCTTGCAAAGTATGTAGGTTAGCATATATGGGGCATTGGTGATTGTGAGAAAATTTCACATCCACAATTTCACTCTCTTCCTTCCAAATAATCTATCAGCCAGCAGCTTACCTCCATGCACTCTTTCCAGATCTGTAGACACAGAGAGAGAGAGAGAAAGAGAGAGCATTTAAAAGAGCATACACAAAAAAAGCTGGGGAATAGAATTGAAAAGGGCAGATAGAGAAAGCGCACGTTTGCCCTCTAAACTCCAAATTCTTATACTGTTGCAATCACAGAGCTCTCTATTACATGTACTATCTATGTAGGAATACATAAGGAGAAGGAAAAAAAGAGAGAAGTAAAAAAAGAGGAGAAAAAAGAAAGTCCAAGAGTCACAAAATTTATTAGATGGATATGGGCTAGAGAAAGACCTCCTTTGTGGCACCCAAAAGAGAGACAGAGAGATCATTCATTGAAAAAAAGGAAACTATTTCTAAAAAGCTTTGTGTGTGTGTGTGATCTTTCTATACTTATATGTATGTATAATAGATACATATATGTGTGAGTTTGGGCGAGCTGTCTACCTATCTATTGATAACTATGATCAGATAAGAAGCGTATTATAGAAAAAAAGACCAAAGACACTTAGCTTCTTTCTTCTTTTTTTCAGAATTTCTATTTTTTTTTCTTCTGCTCATGTATCAAAACCTAAACATTCCATTCTCTATTGAAATAACCAGAATCTTGGAGGTTTTTTTTTTATTTTATACTTTGTACAAGATAAAAGCTGGTTTTTTTTTGCTTTTGCTTCTTTTTTTGGTCAAAGTTATACAATTTGCATCAATTAATTGTCAGCCTTGAAGAGACTACAATTTTGTAGATGAAAATTTTTGATTTAATTTTTTAAAATGGTGGACAATTTTTTATATGTGATTTTTTCATTGCAAATGACATGGCCATTTTAATAAACATTTACATGAATGTAGGAGTACTATACCAAGAATATATTTTTGTTGGCCTACTATCACTGGAAGATCATGTATTTTTTTTGTGTGTCAAGCTTACATGGGATATTTCAAAGTCCCCAGCGTTTGCTAGATAAGCAAGTCCCCATTCTATCTGTCCTCAATATCTTTTGCACATGGTGATCCCATTCCCCTTTCTCCTCCTCTCTCTCCCTCTCTCTCTGTTTCGTGTACTTTTTTTCTGTGTAGCCCCAGAGACTACAAAAAAGAAGATGACTTTAGTAGAAAATGGGACCTTGTACTCTTCCAGTCCAGTGAGAATATTACCCAAATTGTCCATTTTCTTCGGAGGAGGGGAGAAAGCAAAAAAAACCTTTTTTTTTCTTTTGACTAACCTACATTCCGTCCCAAAAGCTTTTACTAGAAAAAGTGAAAAAAAACTGGGGGGAAAATGAATGACAATGGTAGGAAAACTTTTTAATTTATTGGCAAATTAAAAAGCAATTTAAATACTGTAGACTTTTTTTAACATGACATGAAAGGAGTAGAACCTTTGTACTAAGAATCTTAATTGTAGAATAAATAGTTAAATAAACAAAACATGATATTGTAAATGTTTTCCTTTTGTTTATTCTCAAATCAAGTAAATGCAAATAAAATCATGCAATGACATGTGTGTCATGTTAAAGGTAGCCGTGGCAGTGCGTCATGACTAAAACTAGGGGAATTATTACCTATTTTATTATTCTTTAATTGTACAGGTGAAAGCACCATGTATTTCATACTTGCCCTTACTTTTTGGTATTTGTTTTGTTCTTTTATATCCCTCAAATTGTATATTTTCGTGTACAGAAAGTCAATACAAATTGTAAAGGCTAGAAATTATTGATGATTTGTGCGTGTACGTAGCCCCTGTTTTTTTTCACGTGTCTCGTCATACTTATTTTTGAACAAAAGCAAAGCAATTGTAAAATATATTCCTTTTGTGTAGGCACCTATACACACTACAAACTATTTTCTCTAGTGTGTGTGTACATTATAGTGTACAGTCAAAGGAAATCGTTTTACAACGTTTATCATTTGTCATGTAGACTTGTCATCTTAAACAAAGTTTTGTGTAGAGAGAGGGCCATAAAATGTGGGTTAACAAGACTCTCTAAAGTTGAATTTTATTCTCATTTTTTATACTCTACGTCTTGTTCCAATAGTCAAAAAAATGTCTGTTTGAGAGTCAAAAAAGGAGAGAAATACCAAGTGTGTACGACACCAGAAGAGAAGGGAACCCGAGTTTAAGTCTACGGTCGTCTACGGTCTGAAGAGGAAGGAAATGCATGAGATTATTTCCATAATATCAGAGGATTGTAGTAAAGATCCCGGTCCTCATTTGATGCTACATAATGTTCATCCCCTGTCCACGTCAGAGTGGGCCATGTTTGTGGCCTCTGTTGGTTCTCATCCTCCGTGCTCCAAGCTACATGAATTTACACTGAGAGTTTATCCATATATACATATATGTGTAATAAGAGGGAGAGCCAAGCTGTGTAAAGCGGTTTGGAAGGCCCAATGATTTTGGTTTATGCTCTAGCCCGTACTCCCAATGGTCTTAAGTGACACACAAATTATTATACGCCTTCGTACTTGACGCAATTACACGTGCTATTTGTGTCAACTAGTTCTCTTAACTTAACTCTAGCCTCCTTCATACATTCCCCTCACCTCTTCCTTGGTGTGGATGAGGGTGAAGAAGAGCTTTCCCCACTTTCTCCATCTATCCAGCAGGACTATCTTTGAGCACGCCATGCACTGTACAAACCTACACATGTATACCTTACGCTGGATGGTTATATGTGCCAAAAGTTTTTGAGGATGGAGAACAAGTATAGCCATTTGGCTCCTAGCTGTGTAATTCTCTCTCTCTCTCTCTTTGGTTGTGTGTATTCTTTGTAAAATATTTCATGGACAAGTATGACCATAATAAAGTGTTGTACATGTATGGAAGGTAGAAGGAGAGCGTCAACTGTTCACCCTGGTGAGCTTAACCTATGTCTCGTGCTCAAAGTTTATATTATATTTTCATCTCAAGTGCTCAACCATATCATTATAGATTACACTCGTACTGTCTCTACACTTTTCCTCCATAAGCTTCTCTCTCCATGTCCCATGAAATATGTGAGGAGAACTGCAACAACCCATTTGTACTTTTACATTGGCAATCGTCCTAGCCCTCTCACAGAGTACAACCAACGATGAGAGAGAGAGAGAGAGAGAGAGAGAGAGAGAGAGGAAAGGGAAAGTTGGTGCAAATTACGAGACGGTAATTTGCAAATTTCCTTGCAGTTCTCTACATGCAGTCAAGGAGAGAGGAGTAAATAGGCCGTTGTGGATGAATAATACAGGCTTAATGTACTTGTTAGTGGAACGAACTGTGGACTGGGATGGTTAGACTATTAATATGAATGCCACACATATTCCCTATATGATGACTTTATTCTTCCCCCATTATTATACATAATCCAATTGTATAAACACGTACGACTTGTAGTCTAACAGATAACCTTCCCGTCCCCGTCTGGTTAAAACCAGGTCCTTCCGTATGAGGTCGAAGGAGGACTCTAGTTAACTCTTTGGTATTTTCACTTTTGGGTAGTAAAGTTGGAGCCAGAGTAATTACACCTCTCTTATGTACCCACCCTACTTCCTGGTATCCACCTTTAATGACTCGTACCTTGACATTACCAGAATATGCATGAGGTTTTCACTTCATCACATTATGGTGATGATAAGCCGACAATTCTGTGGACTATAATGTGAATTGTAAATACCTCTCCTGTCTCCCCCTCCCCCCTCCTCTTCTCTCTTTCTTTGTGAGGGGTATTCTTTGTCCAGACAGTGTGGCTTTTGGCCAAAAGGCAAAAGTAGAATGTGGAAGAGCTTGAACGGAGTCCTATTCTTTGGAGTCTTGCTGGCTCCAGTGCAAATATTAGTATTTTAGTTTAAGTCAACTGGAAATTGTTGCCCCTCCTTCCCTATTTCCCTACTTTCTCTATCCTCCTACCTTTCCCCCTTCCATTTTACAGAGGAGAAAGGAAGGGGGAGAGGGGGGGCAATGGAGTATACCCTTAGGTAGACACACACAAAGAGTGCAGACAGGCAAGGAAGACATGAGACGATTTCATGGATAATGTTATATTGTTAGTCCATAAAGAATTCAAAGAGTACATAGAATAGAGAGTACTATGAGAACATTATTAAAATATTTCATGTTTACTCAATTTTCAAGGGGAAGCCCAAGAATTGCTTGAGCTTGGGTCTAATGAGCAAATACACATTGTCCCTAATCCCACGTCAAAGTGTCAAAGAGACCACAATCATAATTATTATAATATCATGCAACACTACGCGTGAACTATGTTCGTGAATTGATGGACAAGTACATTAATTTTACTTTAATTTTCTATTTTTCCCTGCTAGAATGACATTCCGTAAATGAAATGTACTCCTTTCATTTATAATTACTAATAATTTTATTTTAATAAAATATTAAACTGATAATTAAAAATTAAAGGGATGAATTCAGTTCATAAAAGTGTAGTAGAGCCAGAGGAAAAGTTTATCACTTTTTGTGAATTCCAAATTTTTAAATGAGGACCAACTAAATTCTACGTGACATTTTATTACCAAAAACGGAAAAGGCGTAAAATGTGAGAACAAGAATGTCAAGACTTGTAATTAATTTATCCCATCTCAAACTAAGAGGAAAATGGTCTAGTGGTTTTTTTGGTTTAGTGTTATCTTAATTTTTGATTTTACATGGTTTACTCTACTTTTTACTTGTAATCACAAGTTTCCTCTACTCGACGTGTCTCACAATGGAATTTCAAAGTTGAGAGAGGGAAGAGTGTTCTAATTATTTGTACAATTCGGGAATTTTGTACAATTGGATTAAATCATGTAGATAAAATCACAAAAGCTTGTCATGGTTTCACTCAAGTACCTCCTCTATGTGATTTAATGTGTGAGAGAAGAGTGTGTGGATTTGGATTTCTATTTGATGACTTGGGATTGATACCACAAAATAAGAGACAAAATTTTTCCCTCTTTGGAAGGATTCCCACATAATGCCATTCAAACTTTCAAGGAATTCATCAATTGTATAAACTTGATAATAAAATTCAAAACAACTTAAATTCACGGCATGTTTTTCATAATCCCTTATTTTTCTAAACTCCATTTCTTCATTGTCAACCTGAACCAAATTTTATTTACAATTAACCTGCCAAGTTTTTGAAAGTTTTGAATGTACGTACAGATAGAGGTACAATTTTCATGCATATTTGAAATCTCTTTGCACATTTTTTTTATAATGAGCCGACCATATTATAGACACTAAAAATGAGTTTTTTTATTACTAACATGATAATTGATGTTAGTCTACATGTACAACGTTCAAGGTTTATATTAATTAGTACTTTAATTAAATTCAAATGATGTTCTACTATCCTCTCTCTCTCACTCTCCATGTTCCAGAAATAAGTCCTTTAAATTGGAAGAGAGAAAAGACTTTCTCTGTCTACGGTCAAACGTTGAGTACACATGCAGAGCCACATGTAAACAGCAATCAGGTGGATGGGAAAAGAATTTTGGCTCGTCAAATATTTAATTAAAACAACTTTGTTAACGTTGAGAGCGTGGCTAGAGAGAGAGAGAGCAGGGAAGCTTTACAACAGTTCACAATACTCCCAACGATTCCCTTTCTGCATAAAATTATTTTGTATATAGTAAAATTTTCTACAAATACTCATGTAAAACGACAAACAAGTCTGGCTTCGTCACGAAAATCCCTTTGAAGACTCGTCCAACATTTTTCATTAGCTTCACCATCAACCATCCCTCATCACACGCATTCAGTCATCCAACCAGAAAATTTGGCCATCTTCCCCAATACCTTGAATTATGATGGCAAAGGCCTAACTAATTTTACATGTTTTTCCAAGAAATTTAAAATTGCACAGTTTTCTCATACATGTACCTCTACAATTTACATTTAATATGTAGCAAACAACCAATTAATTAATTAATACGCAACCCCCCCCCCATATTTAATTCTACATTAAATATTAATATACATAAGAATTATTATTATTTTTTAATTTTATTGTGTAAGATTTTAAATATACACAACAAAATTCTGTCAAAATCTACATTTACACATGTACATGCACGTATAAAAGTATAGTATGGAGTGCATACTATGCACATTTCCCATTGTTTTAAAAGTTGATTCTGATTCTTCAAAAAAATGGAAAAGTTTGGCGAGAGAAAGGACAAGATGAAAAAAGTGTTAAGACTCTGAAGTCTGTGTGGAGAGAAGAGAGAAAAAATGGAGGAGGGGAACAAAAGGATTGGATAATTTCTTGCCGTCAATTTTAATCTCATGCTATTGTACTCTAATAAATGATAAATAGTTTTGGCTATGTGAGCTCCCGCTCCTCACAATGGTGACACAAAGGGAGTGTACAAAATTCTCGTCAGAGAGAAAGAGAGAGAAAGCAAGACTTTGAAGAAAATATGAATTGATTAACTATACATGTAAGTACACATTATTTTAATATACACATTATACTGATACAAATGCAGGCTCCATAGAGAGAATATGCAGGGTACAATTTTTTCTATCGTGTCATTGTCAAGCACAAAGTGTAGGGGTGTGGAATGTAGAAAATGAGTGAGGACAACATCTTGCGTAATTAATTTAATTAATTGAAGGGCATCGAGCTGTCGACACGAACATCTTATGATCCCAACACACACTCCCACTCTCTCCCAACTTTGAATGTACACAAGAATGTCATAACTTGCCACATCATACATAATAAATGTTGCCTAATATCTCCTCCATATAATAAACTAACTCGTCTACATATACTCGTATGTACACTGTACAAATTTTATAGTTCTTTTATTTCCAACACATGAAATCCACAATCTATTTGTCTAACCTAAAAAATGGAATTTTGTACAGTGAAAGGACTACAACTTTTTCTTTTAAATATTCAGAGGGAAAAATTTTTTTATTCAGAATAACTAACATGAATACATAAAATTCAATTTAATAATAAATGACTAAATGTTATAATGTATGTATAAATGTATCCATATCCTCACTCTTTGTTTGTAAACTGGGTTTCATCACAGATTAAATTACTTAATACTGAATTAACATCAACTTTAATGTTGGCCGGAAAAGAAGAGGAGGAGACGTCGTGTGTAAGTTGAGTGATCTCTGTCTCGTGGTACACTCATCACATCCTGACTCCATGTGAGGAATAAATAAAAGTGAGATGAAGAGAGGAGAGAGAGAGAGGGAAAAAATTCTTTTGACAAAGATGTTTGGGAAACAAAATTTTTGTTTATTTAGTGTAGTAGAAAGATAAACAGAATTTTAAATGCTAATATGACGCAAGAGGAACACAAACGGAAGAATGTATTTTACAAAGAGACTAAAGGGTTAAAATATATGAGATTAGGACATGATGTTCCTCCTCTTGTTGAGATACAAGGCAAGATGGGAAGAGAGATAGAACTCAACTTTCACACTGCTGACTCCTCCAGTCGTGCACATAAATAGATGGCCATATAAATATCTCATAATGATAATCATGACGATCCTCCTCCTTATAATCATCATCTTGTACAGAAGAGAGAGAGAGAGAGAGGGAATGGGCTTGAGAGAGTAAGGAGAGGAAATCTCATCTCGTCGACTACTAATTGTTTCCTCCGCTGCTTCCTTTCCCATGACAAACCATGCAATTTCTACAAGTAATGATCCATTCCCTTTGCCCTCTTTTTCCTTCTCCTCCCTCCTTTTGTATTTCAAACTTCCTTATACTGCCCCCCCCCTCCTCTCTCTCTCTCTCTCTCGACTTTTCATCGCCTCTATCTCTCCACTCCATATCCCATCCCCCCAACTTTTCTTGCACTTTCTCCACTCTTCAGACTTTCTCTCTATCAGGAGGACAAGGCAGGGAGGACGACCACCATTCTTACCACGGGTAGGAACTCAAGTTGGTGACTTGATTTTATAAATGGGGAGGTCATGGCAATAACATGAAATCACAAAATGTGTATGTGTACATTTGAACTATAACTGGATACAAAATGTACAATAGAAAATACAATCTGAGACTAAGTTGGTCACCAAGAAAACTTGGTTAAAAACTTTGTTTTCATTTCCCTTCCTCTTTCCCTACGTACGTACTAGTACGTAGATACCATGAATATATGGGCCATAGAAGGGAGGACTTTGTTCTTTGTCCTCGTGCTTGACAAGCACCATACTGTGAGGGACATGGGAATAACATTAGTTCTTAGTCTTGCCCTTAAATTCCTTCAATTTCAACTTTTTGGCTTTCTCCCTTCCTCCAACACTAACAAAACGGTAGTCTCATAATATCTCTGTTCTTGTATGATGGTCTGTCCATAGTGGAGGGGGGGGGGGAGTCCTTGTACATTGTTTTTATTCCTCGAGTGTCTTGTACTTGCATAATGTCAAGTAGAGGAAGGAACATCACCCCGTCACGCCACTATCTTGGGACCATCTTATGAAATAACGTAGCATGCCCATAAGAATCCTCCCCACTTTCTTTATCGAGAGTGGAGAGTGGAAATAAGAAACCAAGGAGGAATTTTCAATGGAGCAACCAGTCCTCATTTTCTTTTTTAACGTCCACCACTGTAGGCATGAGGAGAGTCATTCAACTTCAACACCCATCCGGACTCAAATTCAACAAACTTAAAGTTTCCTCCATCTCCTCCTCCTTCCGCCCTTCTTCTCCTTCGCCTTCATTTCTATCCTCTTCATTCTTGAAGCAAATAAGGTAACTTTTTACTCTCTCTCTCTTCAAGAAGTACAAGGAGCCCCCCTTGTGCTCTCCATTAAAATTCTGTACTCTTAAAATGAGTCAATCTGCTTTCTCCCCCTTTCTCCACTCATACACTTTCTCTCTCTCCGTTTCTCTCTTTAGCAATGTAGAATGTACAAGAAGAGTATGTCAGACTAAAGTTGAAATTTTGTACAGAGAAAAACTAGAAGATTGAGTCTAGATTTGTGACTTGGTTGAAAAATAACTTCCGCCCTCAATTCTCATATGTACACATGCTTATTTATTTATACACAACTTCTATCAATACCAAAATAGTATTAAATCATGACAAACTTTCTTCTCTCTATTTTTTTAAAAAAAAAAAAGTCTCAGCTTTCTACACACATTCTTTTAGCTTGGCATATATTCTCAACTTGTCCTTGCTTAGTTTGATATAAAATATATGTTTTTTTTCTTGTTGTTACCATTATTTCCTCCCAATTTTTTAAACCTCACATGGAATCGACAAGTTATTTTTTTTCAATTTCATACTTTACTATTAAATCAGCTTCTTCTTGACTTGACCTCCTTTCCCATTGCCGATTACCCATCTCTACATGAGAGAGAGAGAGAGAATCGTGTTATATAAAGTTTTTTTATTAAAAGAATTCACAAATTGCAAATTCTCCATGTGGAATCTGGGAAAGAAAGTTGGTGAAAGTCAGCAATTATTTTATAATGTAAAATAAATACTGCGTCAAATGTACAGTCAACGTAGTTAGGTACCTATTTAAATTCTACGACACATTCGTCATTCCTTGGAATTCCTTGTCTCTTTATCCAACTCCAAAGACTCTTTGCTGTATCTCTTTGTATGGGGAGGAATAGGGGGAAAAATGGGATTGGAGAGGATGGAATTTGAAAAGTAATCATTCTTAGAGAATTGCCGCCCCTATAGGGAAATTTAAGAAATTTGTGTGGGGAGAAAGTGTAGAGTAAACCCCATAATCCAGCCGTCGGAGCAATTATTCTAGTCCCTTGTGGATTGATAAATGCGTATGTTGGTAGCACACATTGGCCATATATTATAGGTACAATATGTACAATCTACACAGCTCATCCTTTTCCCATGAAATGCGGGGGATGGTGATGAAAAAAAAAGTGAAGACTCCCCCTTTTTTGGGTCCTTTCTTCCCTGTCTGTGCATGAGACGGTACATTTGTAGATGAATGAAAATCGACATGGCTGCTCTTGTGGTTGCCTGGGAGCGACCAAGTATCCGTCCCAACTCCCAACCATCACTGTCATTGTCCTAATTCCTTTTCTTTTATCTCTCTCTCTCTCTATTTATGTGTACTCATCGACATGGAGTATGTGCATGGACCATATCCGTGTTCAACCAGGAGCATGAAAACCAAGGGAATCTTTTACTCCTCCATGTCTCTACACTGGAGAAATAGAACCATGACATGGTATGTAACCATGTCCATATTGTACTACTCCACAATAGGAATAACCCAAACCACACACTACCCTTTTTACCACCAACTCTACTCTCATACATTTTGGATCGTTTGTTTGCGCCGTCCAACCACATCTCCCAACCACACAAGACAATGACAAACAAGCCAAGACGCAAAAGAGAGTAGCGACCGTTGCCAAGAAATTTTAACCAAAAGGGAGACTCATGACCAAAAGTGTACAAAAAGTGCACACACACACACACAAGAAAAAAATATTACATGGTAAAAGTCTAAGTACAGTTTGACATGCCACTCTTGAAGAAAGAACCCACGCAATGAGCCTAAAATAAATGTAATTTTTTCATAATATGACAAGTATAAATTTAGAGTACTCAGAATCATGGCCATAAATTATTATTACATTTAATTCTCTTTTTTTCTATTATTGTCAAACTACTTTCTTCCCCATATGTTCTACATTAAATGAAACATCAATAAATGAGACAGAGTATGACAAGGTGAGTTCAAATGTCAAATTCAGCTCCTCTCACTCTTCTTCCCTTTTATGTTCTTGTCACTCCGCAACAAGATTAAATTATGTCAAAATTTTGATAATGACACAAGAAACAACTTTTTCCAAACAATGAAAGGACCTCATACAAGTAAGTGAGTAGAAAAGCCTGAATTTTGTGTAGATTTTTCTCATCTTGGAGAAAGAGAGAGAGAGGGGGGGAAGGAGGGGGTTGAAAATGTGGTGTACCTTAAAATATCTTCTACTCTGATTACTCCAAGTAGAGAAGAGGAGAAGATGGTAAACTAAACCCGAGACGCCTTATCTAACTCTGTTGGTTCTTAAGAGCTTGAGGAAAAGAGATGAGAATGAGACGGCCGCAAAGAGAGTAGGAGTAGGTAGTGAGGCTATACATTAGATACATCGTGGTTACATGGGAAAGAAAAGAGAAGGATTCCTGAGTAATGTTTGCCCAGACATGGAATGAAGGGCTTTCTACTTTCTCCAAACTATGTATAAACCAACACTAGCTTTCTCTCTCTCTCAAAAGCTCTAGTTATAGATATATTATATTATATATATTGGTGTAACAAATCGTATAATGCTTCCAAAAATAACAGGCGTCATTCCTCCATTACCCCCGCTTCATCATATACCTATCTTTTATATATAAAATATGTAGGCTTTCCAAAGTATACTAATAACATCTATTTTCTTCTCTACTTTCTCTCTCTCTCTCTCTCTCTCTCTACTCAAAAAGAAGATGTGTGTTGGAAATTACTGTACATGTATATAACTAAAAGTATATTGGAATTGGATCTTCTCCTTTTTTAGGTCTCATTCAGTCATTTCACTTCACCCAAAAAATTCTCTCCACTTCAAAGTCGGATCCTGTTAAGCGTTCTCTTTTTTTAAAAAAACAAAAGGGACGGTAGTAGACATTAGCCCAGCTAGACAAAATGGTGAATTTATGTATTAGAATGTAAAGTGATGAGTTAAAAATAAGGTGGAACATTTTGGATGAGAATGAAAGATTTTTTTTCCTCGTGTGGTAGTGGAGATGCTACAATGTACTTTTTTTCTTATATGCTCCATAAGTGTAGGTACTTGTATGCTGTGGAATGTTTTTTGAGTGTGGTATGCTGAATATTTGTACAAGAGGAGACTCTTAGCGTTATGCTAGTTAGTCGATGGATTCTATATTTTTTCTCTCATACTCTACACATAGAGAGAGAGAGTAGTTGGTTGTCCTCATGATTGATTCTTTCTCTACTTGGCTCCTTGGAGAAAAAGGATGAAGATGAGATGAGACCTTGTTTGAGCTGAAAATTGGGAAATGAAGGAAGAGAAAAGCAAAAGCAACTCGAGAAGATTCCATCACATCTTTTCACTCCCTCTCTCTCTGCCTCGTCATCAAGTTCACGATTCCCTTCCCTTTCTCCGTTTTCTTAGATCTTAGAGTGACAGGAAGAATTTGTACTTCTAGCATTTGTACTCTATTCTACCCAAGTAAAAGCCTGCCTGTCTCCATAGTTTGGCTTGGCACTGGCTAGAGAGAGAGAGAGAGAGAGAGAGAGAGAAAGAACAGCCGGTTCACATTCCCAGGGATGGATAGATTGACGTAAATTTCTATCTATCTGTTCAGTTTGAAGAAGACGAACAAGAAGAATTCACGTTGCTATCTAATATCCAATGTTCTCATCATCATCTTCTTCTTGTTCCATTTTATTAAACTGGACTTGTGTCTTTCTCCCTCTCTCCATGGTAAAGAAATAAGACTCGAAGAATCTTTATCGTCTCAAGTCTCACGACTTTCCCCAATTCTATGCTTGGGAGATCCCAGTGCAGTCGTACAAGTGGTGTAGTGGCAATGACATGAGTATAAAAAAAAATTCTGCTCCAATTCTTCATAAGGCATTTTTTGATGTGACTCTCAGATCTATCACCATTTTTAGGTCAGACAATTTCCTTGTTCTTTTTTTTCTCCCTTTCAAACTTTATTTATTCTCTCTCTCTCTCTCTCTCTCTCTATCTCCATCCTGTTCTCTTATTTGTGCTTTTAAAGTGAAATGAAATTGGATTAAAAATCAAGCTCATCTCATTGTGTCTAGTGTACAAAAGGAGAGGGGAGGGAGGGAGGGGGAGACTGTAACAACTTAATGGTTATCTATACCCCTCGTGTGTCTTCAATTAGGAGTGAGAAACAACTGGGATTTATTTGCCATCATCATCGTCCTCAGCATGGCTTGGAGTAGAAAGAGAGAGAGAGAGACTTAATAAAAGCCCTACAGTCGTTTTTCTTTCTTCTTTCTCCGTCTATTTCCCTTCCCAGTTGCAATTGTAGTTGAATCCCTCCGTATAAAAGAGAATATAAATCTCACAAGACTTTTCAGAAATCTTGAATAATTTTTTTTGCCATACTATGGAAGGCTATTCATACATGGAATATATTCTATTGTAAAATTATGTTGTGAAAGTTGAGAACCCGATAGCCTTCAGCAACCCAACTATACAACTTTTGCTTTACAAAAAGAAAAAAGGAGCCCTCCTCCATGTATATGAATACAGTTTACCAAGTTTGAAACATTTTTTTCTTATTTTTTTTTGTGTTGAGAACTCAGAAACCATACCATTTCTCAGTAAGTTCTCTCTCTCCTCCACATGTTGTTTGTGTTGTTCCGGTTTTCATAGTTTTTTTATTATATTTTTTATATGTGTACAGAATTCAGATATAAAAAAAATGTAGAATATAATAGGCAATAAGGGTGGGTTTGAGAGAGAAGAATGTATCATTTTCCTCCAAATAAATGGATGACAAATTCTTTGTTTAGGCTCCCTCCAAGTCTTTAGACTTTTTTTTTGTACAAGATAGTCCCGCATTAAGTCACAAAGCTCATTTTTCAATACACATTCTCTTGTACTCATTTTTAACCCCGTTTTCACATTACATTTATTATAAGAACCCCCCCCCCTTCGGTTGTAGGTCTCAAGATTCTTTTTCTCTCTCCTATTCTCTTTCTTCTCAGATACTGTTTTCAGGCTCATTTAACACCAATTTCTGCCTAATGATGAGAAGATATTTATTTCCCCACTTTGACTGCCCCTACTCTTTTTCTCCTAATTCACCGCTATTATACCCTTTTAACCTTTTAGAATTAAATTACTTTTTTATTATGGAATGGGAGAGGATAGCTAGAGCTTTTTTTGTATAATCCCATGAACAAATTTTTTTTCATTATATTTTTTTACACTAGGTCATTTTCTAATGTGCTTGAAGAATTTTTGTAATTTTCTTTTTCTCGCTCTACTTCCTTCAAACCTCCCCAAAACCAAGGCTCATTATATTATAGAGGGTCATTACACGACCACTTTATGTTCCATTGGGTGTCACAACTCTTCGTTTAGCTAATTTTCAATTTCCAATACATTGAGGCATTCTATTAAAAATTATTTTGTCATTTGTCATTTTTAGTACTGTACTTTGTAATTTGGGATACTTGCCACTATCATCAACAAAAGAATTTCCAGATGTTCAAGTATACCAACTACAAAATTGAAACAAAAATCATTTTACACTCTCCCCACAAGCTGTACAGATACATCAAATTCACAATGTTTCATGAGGGACTTTACACCAGAGACTTACATAATTGTATACTATGATAGCTATCTGAATGTATAGGACAAGTAGTAGTACATACATACTTACATAAGAATAACTTTTGACTGCAATTATGCATTTGGTGTACCTGCTTAGTAGAGAATCATGTTTTTTGTTTTGATGGTGAATATATTTCAAACAATTACAATAAGAACAAAGACAGTGTATGAGAAAAGCAAGCACCAAGTTAGTTTTTTGCAATGAGCTGCAAGCGCATGAGTCACAAAAAGAAACAAAGCTCAGCTTTTCAGCCACTCTCTCTCGACAGTCCTCGATAGTATAGTGGTAAGTATCCCCGCCTGTCACGCGGGAGACCGGGGTTCGATTCCCCGTCGGGGAGGAAACTTTTTGCTTTTTTTTGCTCTGTTTTTTTTTGTTCAGCTCAGTTTAAAAATGTAATGTACACCTAATTCTGATTATTATCCACAATATTTGTGTTTTCCCCACAATACAGAGTCTGAAAATAATTGAGCTACATATACGAGTACCACTTTATTTGTTATTTTAGCTTGCAAATCCAATGTTTGATGGCCTCTCCACAGCTCGTATCATGTTACATGAAACAAATGGTTAGAGCGATGAGAATGATGCTTATTATCTAAATTAAATTCATGAGATCGTCTCTGCTCTTCAATTGCATTGTTGGTAGTTCAAACGTACATATAAATTTTGTAGAGAGTGCAACTTCATGCCCTTCCACTATTTTCGGGTTGAAATTCTATCCATGTGCCACATTACAAACATCATTTAAAATGGACCTTGTGTACACAGAAAATTGTTTCAAAAAACTCAACACCATCTCCCAATTGTAAGAGAGAGTAAAGCAAAATTAGAATTTTGGCACACAATTACACTAACTACATAATTTAGCTATAATATTGCACTCAATTTGTACACAAAACTAAAACTGTGTGGTGCATAATATCACTCTCCAGTTTTTTTTGTTGTTGCAATCTAAAAACAAATTTTAGAGTTATAAACCAGGCTGGGCTACAACAACATTTGCTAATGCATTCCTTCTCTCTCTCTCTCTGGAGATAAACATGAGGACACAACTGTATTTTGTTATCTGATGATGATCTGCTACGCTATAGTTAGAATCCTAGAACTATTTACAATGCAACAATAAATGTGTGCCCGCTATAAAAATTGTTTTGCACACTGTCACAATGATACAAAAAAGGAGGACTTGGAGCCAAGTTAAATGATTCATGAGAGAGAAAAGGCAACATAACCCAGTCACCCTGGTGTGCTCAGTTTAGACTCGTCCCCGTTCTTTTACATTGTAATTCAAATGTGATGCTCTAGAAAGAGTCAAAGAAACGTTCTAAAATGTAGAGAGAAAAAAAATTATATGGATATGAATGTACAGTACAGAGAAATGTGGAAAAAATGTCCATTTTACGTTCTTGTTTTATAAGGCACTGTTAGTCTCAACGAGGGATACATAGCTAGTACAATGAATATGAGATCCTTGGTGAAATGCATCTAGTTAATAGACAAAAATTCCTAGTATTAAAGTAAATGTTGAACAATACTTTCCTTTCTCTGTTACTACTTTCTCTCTCTCTCTCTCTCTCTCTAGAAAACATCAACCCTTTTTAGCCTTCGTCTACTTTGTCCTGTTCGTTGGTATAGCCCTGGAAATGGGAGAGTGAGAAAAAATGAGAGTGGTACATTTTATCAATGGCGTATTTTTCTCAATCCAACAGGAAATTCGTATCCGAGGTTATACCCTCCATGAGCCAGCTTTCTCCAAGATAAAAAAAATATGTTGTGTATCGTGAACAAGTTGATACATTCACAACGTGGAGTTGGGGAATATGGAAGGCGGACGATCCGAGAGAACTAATGATTGGCTTTCTACATTTATTTCAATGAATTTATTTTCTTTAAACATTTACAAACGAGTCATGGACCAGTGTCATTAATTAGATGAACAAGGCCCAATGCCATGTTTTCCTACTAATCTTAACCACTATATATTCACAACATACACACATGCACCATGTGCTATCCTTCTACTAAAATACTAGAAGCATAAACTAGAAATCCACACCCCAAAAAATAAAACCCAAAAGAAAATGTTTTTGTGTTTTGTAAGAGTGAAGAGGGGAGGGGAGCAGTGGAGGAGGGGGATGGTTGTAAAATAAATTGCATTCAAATGCACAACCAAAGAAAAACAACTCGATATAATTTATATTCCTCTATCGGCTCTATCTACATGCGTATCCATACAATTGTATGGATAACATATTGTGTGTAAGGGAGTAAATGATGAAAAGCCAATGTGAAAAATTATTTACATAAACTTGGAATGGAAAGAAAGAGAAATTGAAGGGGTTGAGGGAGGGAAAAGGAGTTTGGATTGTTAAAGAAAAGTAAAGTATAAGTTGAAAAACAAGTATAATATAACAAGGTTAGAGTAAATTTAATAATATTCTCAACAAACAACAAACACACACCACACACTTTCCCTCTTTATTCTGTATATCCCTATTTGACATTTAATATGTTGCCGCGTGTATTGAGCCTCTTTTTCGACATTAAGTTTTACTTTATCGTTGACTTGCTTTTTCCCTTCTCAACTCTCAACAGCTTTCACTCACTACACTTTTGCATCTTTCAAATTTGTTCTTGCTTAAATGATCAAGTTGTGAGTCTCTCTCCCTATTTTTGTATGGTTTGAATGCGAGAGAGTTGAGGTTTTGTGTGTGTGTGTAGACTTTAGAGGGTTTCTAAAGTTATACGACCAAGTTTAGTCTATGATTTTTCAGTTGTGTCTATACCATGCTCTGTGGTACACAAAATAAAATAATATATACTGTATTATAGTTCTCAGAGTGTCTATTTGAAGAATTTGAATAACATTCGCAATGCAATTATTCATGTCAGCAGACATGTGTGATTGTAGCCAGGCAAATGTAAATCAATGTCATCAACAAGCTCTTCTCTTGACTTCCCCCTTTTCCTAAATTCTCTCCCTCTATATACTTATCTATGAATTCTTCCCGTGGACTAAAGTGTTTATAGCCACCATTTTATAATATGTACAGATACAATAAATGTACTGGAGAAAGACGACAAAGGAATCATAGTTACAAATTCAAGTCCTCATGTTTCCTCATTTCTATGGATTATGCTTTAAATATTCATGCAAATCATCTCTACTTTACTGGAAGGAGTCTTTGGAGGTTTTGTCCATTACAAATACGGAGTGACCGTTTGAGGTAAAGGAGACAATTCTAAGACGTGTCTTCTCATTACATTTTCACTCCAAGGACATGTTCCATACTTTTATTCAGGCATTGAATATTTTGACTGTACAATGAGTAGAATTTTATGTACATGTTACAATGTAATAATATACGTCATCGTCTATCCCAGTCACACACAAAGGAGGAAGGAAGAGAGATTGGCAGAGACTCTTTGCATTTCATCATTTCCTCTAGTTGGTACTTTACATTCCTACTTTGTGCCTTGTCCCCTGTAATTTATGCTACAGTCGACAATTCCTGATCCTATCCTTGCCTTTTTCTGTCACACAGTCCAATTCATCAAAAGCACAACTAGAAGCTGGCATTACGTACAGTACATGTACATACAACATTCTATGCACTCGATTGAGTTTCATGTCATCCCTTCAAAAGTTACCAGGAAAAGAAAAAAATACAAGTTTTCCATTTTGTTTTTTCAAAAACTTGTCTAAACATTGCATGGAGAATGAGAAAGTTAGTCAACTTAATTTTAAATAAAATGTTAGTCTATTTAATTTATCCATGCATGCCTTGACTAAATACTAAGTCTTTTGACTACTTTTACTTTATTTTAAAATTTATTTTCTCAAACTAAATATTTTATCATTTAATTACTAGTGTAACTATTTTGTAATTCAAATTTTAATGCTTTAGATTATCAATTAGATATTAGATAGATTATCAATTATCTTTAAACTTTTATTGAATGATTAGTCTTGTACATATTAAATACTTTTTGCGTGTCTAGAATTTAACTCTCTTGAAATTGTCATGATTTACATAGACAGTTTAATCACTTTGTATTGTAGACACAAATCTCTAATTTGCAACTAATCACTCTCTCCGAGTCAGCTTTAATTTTAAGTTACACATAATACAGAAAATTGTTAAACTTTTAGACAAGAATACAATTGTCTGCATGTGCTGTATGTACATGCAACACTTTATTTATTCGAGAATGATGGAACTGGTGAATTGACTCTTTGTCATGCAAATTATTTCACCAACTAAATTCAAACTAGGAAATCCATACATGTCCTTCAATGACTGCAGGTATTAGTTAGTTACCTTAGAATTTATTGGCATGTTGTAATAGCGCAATTCACTCCCTACAACTCTACTCTCGCTCTCTCTTTATGACAGAGACGGCTGACAAGATAACTTTTGAGGTAGTGCAAGAAAATATTATTCATGCATGTTATACATAAGTGGAGGAAAATGTATTTAAAGTTCAAATAAATTAATTTGCTTACTATTCCAGAATCTTCCGGTTAATTCAAGGTACTAATGAAAATGTTTTTTTCAATGTAAATTGAGCCTATAAAAGTTCCATCGACATAGTTGTTAATTGACAAATTATTCTGTTTTCTAATTTTCGTGTAACTCTACTCATCTCTCGTTTTACTGAGTGACGATAATATTTTGCCATTTTTAATATTTTCTATTCAAGAAACGAGTATTTTGAAATAATAAATATTGAGAGATAAAAAAAATTATTATTAAAGAATCCCAAATGTCCATTATGAAGCCACACCATAATTTCAGTCTCTACATTCTGACAGTGTACCTCCTACTTGGATTTGTGGTTGGAGCCAAAATATCAGAGAAAAATGTAAATTTACATAGTACTAATTATACTTATTTATAATACATTAACATGTAAAAAGTTGGATATTAACTAACAAGAAAAAAAAATCATGTATGAAGTTGAATCTGTCCTCTTTTTTGTTGACGTTGACTCACTTTTCTCACGAGTAAACCAACTAATTTTTCGTCTAGTATCCACACATAGAGGAAGCGTCAAAAGAGACTTGGAGTGATCTCAAAGTGTCCAACGAGTTTCTTCAAGTAGAAGAAAAACCATCGCCTGTGGTCTCGACTCGTAATTTGATTTTAATGATGGTGAAGGCTTCCATGGTGGATAGTGATGTTGCTCATCAAGAGGAAGATGTTGATGAAGAGACTCTAACATTTCACATTTCCCCTCAAGGTAACTTTACACGATAAAGTATTTGCGTCAACACCAAACCCGGCCTTATTAACTCTTTCTCTACTACTTTTGCCTTTGTCAAACCAAACCAAAATTCTCTCCCGTTGCTAACGTCCATAATTTCCTTTTTCCATTCCCTCGTCTTTTCATTCCTTCAATTTCCTCCAAACTCTTTGTCCCCCTTTTTTTCTCATAGTTAATTAACAGTCAACACTCCAGTATTTTATATAATGAGACAGCGATAGTGAAAAGAAAGTAATTTTTTCACTTTATTCCAAAAGTTACATTTTCTCTGTTAAAATATTTAAAAATAAATATTTGTGTCTCAATCGGCATGTAGGCGAGAAACGAATTTTTAGAGATTTCAAATTTCGAGTACACAAAACTGAAATTCCGAGGTTTTAGAGACGCAGTAGCATCATTTTGCATAATATTTCTAGCAAAATTGTCGGTTTTTTGTCTCAATTTAGTATGATTCAACAACATTGAAACATTAGGACTAGATGTACAGATGTTATTGTCTTTATATTCGTAATTATACGATTATATGAAAGCGACAAGTCACTTTTAAATGTCCATATTTACTTTAACATTTTTAAAGTCGTAACTTTTATGATGTATAAAAATATGGAATGTATGAACAAAATGAAATATCCATTTTAATTTATAGACAGACAAAACTAAAAACTATTTACCTTGGAAAAGTAGAAAAATTGGCTGGAACAGAAGAAATAAAAAATCATGATTATTATAACAATCTAATTTTGTTGGAGACAAGATAAATAATTTTTACTTGAATATGCGTATGAAGCTTAAACATGAAAAACGTGACGAATTTTTTGTCTCTTAAAATTCATGGTGAATGCCTTAATGATGCACACACTTAGCTTATATGATGAAGAAGGTTAAAGAGTTGAGTAAGAAATTAATTGGAATGAGATATTATTTGAGGTGCTCTAGAGACATCCACGGAGGGACATCAACCGAATGCTGAATGGCGTTTTGACAGATTTTACTACTGTGGTCCAAAAAAGGAAAATTCATGCAAATCCCTTTGCTATGCCCGTGGATACCCTCGAATCACGTAAGACACTAACCCTCAATCATAGCATGTAAGTGACTAATTTCTTAACTTGAGCTTTTAATTGAATAGCTGTGGAAGAATTTCTTGTTATTGTACATTTTGACATGATGACCCAAATTTATTTCTCAAATTTTACAAACTATTTAACCTACTATTAAATGGAATACCAGAGAGTAATTATTTTGATGTAATTTATTTTAATTTTCAATAAAAGATTACAAAACCAAGTTATAAAGTAAATGGAGATGGTTAGTTAAACACGAGACAATTTCATTTATGTAAAACAAGCAAATGTAAATGATATTATAGTACCCCTCTGTACTATTTTGTTGAAAAATGGTCAAATCTACCTCATGTACACTTTTTATAGTCATGATCCAAACGACGATCTAGATCTATGGAAGATCAAATTAAGTCTGTTTCGGATTTGTTGTTAAACTAAATGGGTGCCTGCGGTGAGGTCATATCTCTTAATAATAGGTTGAGGAAACGTATATCCTTGTACCCCCTCCCCTTTGAAATTGCTAGAAGCTTTTTTTTTTTTTGCGTGTGTATGGGATGGATAAGGTATTTTTCGCAAAAGAATCTTCAACTCCCCACGTCCCAATTCCCTTCTCCATCAAATGGATCCCAGCAGTTATCAAAATTTAAGTTGCAACCCATATGGTGCCTATTGCCGTATGGTATGGAGAATTTATTTTCTGCCTTATGCCCATCTCACCGTTTCCAGTCAGTACCCCCCTTTAGACCTCAGAATTACCCAAGTTATGTACTATATGTTCCTTCAAGGCTTCAAGATGTTCCACACAAATAAAGACCTTAGTCGTGAAAAGAAAGAAATGTGGTCTTGGTATATCTATAAAAAGTAGTCTATAAGTATGTGGTCCAAGGTTTCAATAGCCTGAACGCATATTAGCTTTTTTTACAAGAAATTGTTTTACACCACTTGCACCCATTTATTCGACATTAATTTGCCCACAGAATATAATACACACCTAACACTTGGAAAATGGGTTAGCAGGAGGTAAGTACGTGATGATGACGAAGAAATTGTAATGCTCTAATACCCACATAGCTCCAAGATGAAATACTCATTATATTCCAGACTATCACAAATCGTAATGTTCAAAATATATGTGTCTAGTCTCTACGTATGTACATATCCATTAGTAAATGGAGTAATTTCTCTAAACATCTTAAACTATTACTTTTTTTTCCTTTGCTAAGCTACATACTAAAATTAATTAGAAAAACTTTACTTACAGGCTCAACTAAATACAAAAAATTAATATTCCTCTTTTTGTGGTACAATTACTTTAATGATTTTAAAGTTGCTTTCTTACTAAAAGTGTACTAAAAAGTAGTTTATTTGGTCACAATTTCAAAAGTTACAAAAACTAAAACATTTTTTGGTACAAAAGTTTATACTGACAACAAATTTCTTTTAGGGATTCCATGTCCCAGTTGAAGAAAATTTAACAATTTAAACAAATTCTTCACCAAGTTTGTATCAAGTGACTACGCTACATACTTTACGGAAAGGACTAGAGTTTCCATTTCTTTTCTCTAAAAGTATTACATATCCTAAGGAACATATTTTACAACGAATTTATTTAAAATTAGTTTTCTATTCAAACTTTACATTGCTGGGATCAAATGAAAACCACACAATCAATCAAAACAGCAATAGCTACAAAAATAAGTAGACAAATTAAAATGTATACTAGACACCATAAACTATTATTAAAAGGTCTCCAAAATTGCCATCGTAAGACTAGTGCAGATCCCATCAGAATCCAATTTTTTTCATCAACAGTTGACTCAAATTCATGTGGAAAACTAACTCCAAATTGATTATTAGAGTCGATTGGAATAGTCACTGTATTATCCCACTTGTCACCAATTTGACCAACTTGTTTCCCGTCGAGTAAAAACACATTAAAAGACTTCCTCGAACACAGCATGAGGCAAGGACAAGTAGTCAGGGAACATTTTGAAGGGCCACGAATCACAAATAATATTTCACCATTTTCATTACAAACTTGATACGAATTATCTTTTGAAGAAAATGTCATTTTGCCTAAAACTTTTCTTCCTCTCGTAAACTCTCCTACAACACTTGAGCCACAACATGGTGAATATTGATGTCCTTTAATTGTCAAAATTTCATCTCCAAATGGTTCAACAAGACTATAATTAAAATGTTTGGCTAACCTGTGATCTTGTCCTAAACAACAATTATTTCCACATTCTGTGGATAATTTACAAGCTGTTACTGCAACTATATTATTATTTTTATGAACTTCGTTGATATCCGTTGCGTCTTCTGTCCTCTTTCTCTTGAGTTTCAAAAAGTAGTAGGATTGTTTAGAAACTAGAGCCGCATTTTCCACAGATTTTGACTCTTGAGATTCAATTGTGATGTTGACCTCCCCAGCTCCAAGGCTTGACATCTGCAGAAACATTGTCAAGATTAAGTATTACCTTAAAAACAAAACAAGAAAACTTTGCATATTTTAAACAAGCCTCACCTTGTATAATTACAACTTTTCTTCAGGTACCACAAATGACGTTGGACTTATCCAAAATATCAATCTTCCAAATCAGCAAGACGTTTTATTATCCACTATTTTAACAAATAGTTTTACGTTAAAATCAGCTATTATTTCAGCAAAAAAAGGTAAAATTTCACAAGAGAAAGAGAAAAGTTGAGAAAACTTTTTTTTCTGAAAACTTCGTTTGAATTGACTCTCGTCCCGCCTTACATTCTATGCTAATTCTATGCTTTTTTGAACAAGTAAAAAGTAATTGATTAATCGGGTTTATGAAGATCAAAGCCAGTGATGTTTTATATGCCAGTACATGAATGAAATGGACAAAATATATTCACTATTTAGTTTGTTTTAAAAGACATCAATCTATTTCAAATCAATTTATTTCAAATTTTGAGTATAATGTGGCCAATCACAATAAAATAATAATCTTCACCGTTTCATTAATGACAGCCAATTAAATGTATTTACAACATGTTTTCTACAATAAAAGACTTATTTTTGCTAGCCAATTAATAATGTTCATAGGTATATATTTTTTTATACCGGCTGAAACCGAGTATCATAACTCTGATATGCATTCTATCAGTTTTACAACAACAAATAAACTTTGTAAAATAATAATGAAACTATGCATTGTAGGCTACTAACATGTATCAAGATCTTAAAATAAATAATTAAGTAAATAAAAAAATCCTTTGGTGAAAAACTTTCTATGCACACATAATTATACAATGCTTGGCAAAGCAAGTTATTAAATACAGGCTGACTATACGTGCACTTAAAAAGTACGAAACACATTATTTAAGTACGATGAACACTCAATTATTTAAGTTTTGAATCGGTACACACCCACACGTACAAAAAAAACACATCGTCAAACAACGCTTTTTGTTTCTAAACTATCATGGTCATAAATTATGGTAAAAGTCTGTATACTAGTTAAATTACAAACTGGCGACTGATCCTTAAGGTTAGAAAATGACAAAAGTACTTATTAATACACAATCAAAAATAAAAATACAAACACGAATTTTAATTAAAAATAATTTTTTAAAATGCTAATGGCAAGTAATGTGTAAATGTCATGTCGAATTTTTTTTTCATTTCACAGCAAACAGCAGACTCTTCAAAAATAATACATTAAATAGATCCACAATCAGTGCTAAATAAATGAGACTGATTGTAGGACCTGTGCACTCGCTGATACTAGCTGTTCATAAATTTTGCAAGTTACTTATAACTTGTTTAAATTAATTAAAAATCCCTACCACACTAAAACAACTAACATTATTCATGTATGTATTTATTGACATTCCGAGTCATCAAGTTTTAATCAAACTAAGGCTCTTCTAAGGGCATCTCAAAGTTTAAAGCAATCTTAATATTTAAACGGTATTATATTACAGAGGAGCCTCTTGACTTCCACCATACTCCATCATTATTATCATTTCATACAATCTCGTATTAGAATATTTGTCCAACGAATACAATTTAACATTAAATAAAAATATACAGAATAGTTTTTAAAATCGTTTGTTAGTACAGAAAAACGGTGAAAGAAAAAAACCCTCGTATTTAACTGCTTTGAATTTACATTTGAACCCTGTTTGACTCTATATAATAATAATACCTTTCAATTAAAAATTAAATTCCAAACCTACAACCCCATATAAATATGTCCATAGGACTAAATAATACTACAAGGAAATTATTTGTACAAAGGTTTAAATGCGGTACTTTCTCTACAAAATAAATAATTGTTATAAGTTACACAATGTGGGTAAAATTGTACCATAAGATAGTTTATAAGATATAATGTTAGAAACACACAAATCTATATTATATCATATACATTAATTGTATATTCCAAGAATATCCAATGGATATTCTAGGATTACATCGTCATCGTTTGTCTGCGTGCACGTCGTAGGTTATCAAACTGATGGTGACTAAATAATAGTCCCAAAAGTAAGTTATACCTCACGTCGTAGTGTATTCTATTTATATTTTACATTATATTTAATAGAGAAGATCAAGAAACAGCACAGCAAATATACACTAATAATTATTCTTCAATCAAACGTAAGTAACCAAAAGCAAGGCAAAGCTGGAGAATCGATACTACTTGAAAGTTGAAACTAATACAAGTAAATATTAAGTATATACTGTAAGTTTAATTCACACATGTTTTTTAATTACACAATAAATTCTCTGTTACGATTGAGAGATCCTTCAACTTTTAGTCAGGAATCTCGAAGTTTTGTAAAACTATATAATATATCCTAACATATATTATTATGTACTAGACAGTCAACTTTACTCAAAGTCTAACATTCAAACGTAAACACACAAAGAAGAAAACACACACGATCAGTTTATGTACAAGGAAACTGCGGAACATTGCAATGATTAGTTTAATAAATGACAATCAGTTGTTTTCTCAATTGACGAGTTGTCACTCCTCAATCGAGAGAGCAATACATTTTCATTCATCAAATAATTATACAATACACCATGTCATACTATAAAAGTATAACATGAGTTCACACAGATTCATAAATGACTGCCTTGCGTTGCGAGTAATACCTAAGAAGATTTTAGGATAGGAAGAGGAGCAAAGACATGATCACTCAATGCTTTAAACTCAACAACTTCATCCATAAATATCTTCAAGTTTTTATATTAGTTTTGTGAGAGATCCCTTATTGGCCATTTTAGTAGCAAAGTACTAAATTCGAGCCACTACTCTAACATATACAATTTATTTAGAGCTACTAATATGAATTTAAGTAATATATCCACAAGTTAAACACTCAAACTCCTCACTCTCACCTTCCACACAAAATTAATAAAATTTTGTATTTTGTAAACTCATGACAAACAACTAAATAGACTAAGCTTGACTCACCACTAAATACCTACTTTATCTAAAATATCAGCTCAACAAAAATCATATACTACTGTAAACCCATGCACACGAACATTCACAACCATATTTAAAACATTAAAACATTAAATGTATCAACTATTTATTTATTTACAAATCGAAACTTCACCTGCTGTGCTGTACATTTCAATGAAGAAATGACCGTATTAAAAACTAATTTTGGTGATAATGTGTACCTCCGTGTCCACTACAACAATCTAAGTCTGAAGACTCAAAATGAAAAAGTGACACTTTACTAAATTAGTAGTCTACTATTTACAAAGAATTCAAAGCTTTGCCTGGAAAAATGGTCCTCACTACCACACCAAAAAAAGAAGTGGTAGGTACTACCATATTCTTACCTAACATTATATCTATTTATACACGTAATATAATTAGTTTAAACTCTTTAAGAAATCTTAAAAAAACTTTACTATTTTAACTGATACTCTCCTACATTTATGTTAGTAATTATCTTATGAACTATGTTATTAGTTAATACAAACTACTATGTACAAAGAAACAAGTGCTATAGTCCACCTCGGTCATCAATTTTCAATTAAGAAAATGATCATCTCGGAGGAATTCACAGCAAATGTTCTATTTTCATGCATGGGTTCACCACTGTCCGCCCGGTACTATTGGACAATAAAGTCTCAGTACCTTGTACTTATCTTAAGCTATCTTAGTTTTAATAATTAAATTGTACATTGAATAAGCTTTCCATACATACATAAATTATGTATTTACATAAAATTAAAATGGGTTACCGCAACCTACAAAAATTTCTGGTAATAAAGCTTTTTAGTTCAGACTTTTCAAGAGAGAAGAAATTAGACACAAAGTAATCAAAAACTACAATGCGATAAACTTTCGAGTATCATATTAACTATTTACAGCGCTATAATTATATATTGTATTGTTGGTAAACTTTAAATGTGCAGCGATGACTATATACCTACTCCAAAAAAAAATTAATATGTTTATTGTATTACAATCATTTTAGAAAACTAAATTGCACCAATCGATTGTGTATCAAAAGGGGAGAGAGATATAAATTTTGTTTTGAAAATAACCAATTTTGAAAAATTTGACATCAAAAGTGAGATTCTTGTTTGTGTGGAAATAAACACAAAAAAAACTATTGCTTAATAACTAAGTTAAAAGATGATTACTATACAGAGGATGGTCCCTATCAACTACGGCAGCCATTCTAAGCCGTCGAAAACTAGGATGTTGAGAAACCATATTGTACTGCGGAGGAGGGTTGCCCGTTGCTGCGGCATACTCATACGAATTTATTGGATATGCTGGTGGAAGTACAGTCTGATCATATGCTGGTGAATTTAAAAAGCCTATAATAAAATAACAAGAAAAAAAAAAATTATCACCGAATACTTTTAACGTTAAAATAAAGTCAATAGTTAAAAAAATATTAAAAAAGCTCTGTTTTTCAAAGAACTCACTTGCTATTGAATGGGGTCCAATACCAGAATCAAAAGAACTACTTTCAACTGAATTTACTTGATTATTTCTTGATCCCGAGCTACTTCCATCCCCATATGAACTACCTGAACTTCTTGAACTAGGATAAATTCCAGCTGGATTTCCACATGTAGCTGAACCATTAGGAACCCCTTGAACCGAATGACCAGTCGGCATAACTTCATATCGACTACCATTACAAAGTGCCGATTCAGTCAATACTGCAACCAAGTGTGGAGGAATTTTCATTCCGTTTGACAAAATTAACATGGAACCAGGATTATTTGAATCAAGGCCCATGAATTGTCGTGGCATAGTTCCTGGTCCGCCTACTCGTGGATTTGTTCCTGGATATTTATTTGAATTTGATCCATTACCCCTTGATCTTCGATCCAAACTCCTGCAAAAAAATCATACGATTAAAACTCATATACCTATAAAACCATGACAAGAAATTCATTAACGGTTTAATCTATAATGCAACTATCATGTAACAAACTCCCTTCTGTGGTTGTTTGCATTTATCAATATAATCTGCATTATAGAGTAATAAAACATCATGAACAACATTATGCGATTATGTATTCCAGTCATCCAACTTTCCTACAAGGACAAGGGAGACGAGTACATGTAAGCATTATCCTGGGAAACATTTACACAGAGATTACAATCACATTCAACGTACACAATGACAGAAACCGTCAGGGTAGCCACAAAACTTATAATAGGTTGAAGAAAGAAGGGACAGAGACACAAGAAAAACACCAACTTGTTGTCAGTGGTAGTTTTACCTTTGTGATTGTTTAAAGCCTCCAGAATTTGAAGAATTTCTCGAGGGTCTTTTTCTCGTCAACGAGGCTGCAAAAAAAACACACATAATCAGTTTGATGATAATTTTTTCTTGTTGTAAGCCCTATTATATGTATAATGTAAACACAATTATAATTTAGCGTCATTAAAAACAATGTCTTCTTAAAACAAGAAACTTTTGACAATCTTAAACTTTATCTTTTTATGCAAAGATTTAACTACGCTAAGCACATTCATTGGTTCTACATTATCATAGAATGCTCCATAATCAATTAACTACTAAATTAAGTTTAGCATTTCTAGTCATAAAATACTTTCATAGCAAAACTTTGACTATGGAGTAAAAAAAGACGGGAACATTTATAAATGTTCTTACCTGATTTGTGTGGAGGTTTGTTGGGTCTTGTGATGGAGTTGTGATAACGACTGGGCGGATTGTTAGAGTCGCTCTCGTGAGTGTGGCTAATAGGAACGTCAATTACGCTGAAACATTATGAACCAGCACATTAATACAAAACATTCTCTCATTTTGACCCTTTTTTACTAACATTCAATTTCATAATTTTTTCTACCTGAGCTCATCTTCAGCAAACTCGTCTTCCGATGGTCCATTCCGATGATCTGAATGATCCGGCAACTCTTCATAAATTGGTGGTGGATTCATGAAGTAGGTGAAATCTAATTTTGGATTTCCCAAAATGCCATTGCTACTAAGACTATGATTGACGTCCAGCATCTGCGAAAATAAGATATACATTAATACTTATCATTGTGTGTAATTAAATAATTAAACACCAAGTGAAGTAATGTCTTCGCATATGTGATGTACTGACTGCACTGCATTCCTTCATACTTTATTCAACTTTTTAATTATAGATAGAACTCGTCAAAGCAGAAAATTCTTTGAACAATGATGCATACACATGTACATGAAAGTACTCTTTTTTTATTGTAAAATCACCTCGATTGATGGTGGAGCCATTGGTGGTCGGGGCCTCGCATGAGCTAAATCTTCGTATAAAACTCCATTCATAGACGTACCATTCATCATTGTGGGTCCATGAGAGTCAAAATCTTTGGTTTGTGTCCCACCCTTCCGTTTTTTCCTGCACAATATCAAGACAAATTACAAACTCTCAATATAAATCTTTGAAGAGGGACAATCCTAATACATTTACATAGTGTTATCCACATATTATTTGCTCCATCAACTGCCCAAGGGATCCGGGGCTCAAAAATGACTATGCCAATTAAAAAAGATTCTCTACAACAAACACTCAAAAATGTCGGAATGGCACAGCATTGTAATTGTGTCCCATCCATCTCGAGAATCAAACATTGGGGATATACATGAATGGAGAAATTGTATAACAAATATTTTGTCTATCTATAGTACTTAAATACATATTACGTCATAGTTTCTGCAGATTCAATTAAATACATTCGGTCATACTCACCTCCACACAAGTCCAACGATGACGAGTAAAATCACAGCAGATAACAGAGTACAGCAAACAATCACTGTAACCGACGGAAATGATCCGATTCTTTTAAACTCCGCATCTGAGACCTTTTTTGTGACAAAAAATTGACATTGAATTATTTTGACACATACCAAACATGAAATGATGCATAATGGACATGAGTTTCTGGTCACTTTCATGGTATTTATTACTAACATGAGTCTCATGGCATAAAGATGGTACAAAAAACAGTCAAAATATAATTGTAGTCCCTTAGAACAAGGACGAAAAAGAATCATATGTGCACAACTGCACAAAAAAATTCTAAGTACGTAATTTCAACTTCCCGTCGTAATAATAACCATAAGATAATGAAGGCAAAAAAAATTACGAAAAAAGGAAACCCACTACAAAACGTTATTTTTTTAAGAATCATTTTTTTTCTTGTCATAAACTAAAAGACTACTCAATCCGACAAAATCGTGGTGACTTACATTAAGAAGGGCGGGACAGTTCATGTCCATAAGTTCGCATGGTAGATCTGGTGGAACCGGAGGAGGTGGCTAATGAAAGAAAAATTATACAATTAAAATCTCATAAACTTTAATACAAGAGCAAAAATAAATTGTGATGTAAGAACAACAATAATTGTATACTTGTTGCTTTCACACACATCATTATAATAGCACTCTGCGTCAACATAATTATGTTTTGTCATATAACAATAGTTCAAGAAATCAAAGAAAAAATATACGCATGATATTTAATATATTTTAAAATACCAGATGAAATAAAGGAGGAGGTCCCCCACAGTCACAGTCATCATCCTTCATTAAAGCCCATGCTGAAGATGACATCTGCAAAAAGCAAAAAAATTTTGTGTCATTTTTAACAAGTTGATTTACAATGTTCATAAAACTTCTTTTCACTTGATCTCCCTAGACACCCTTAATATATATACACCTTAGCTATATTACGTACCTATTATAGCAAATACACATTTTTGTGCATGTTTAGCGACAAAATGTAAACCTTCATGATATACGAGATGACAAGATACATTAAGGCTCTGCATAATAATTCTACCTGTACTACAGTACACAATATATTACGAATCTGTCCCTTTTTCTCCAGCAACTATACAACTCAACACAGGTATGTACATACAACAGCTCCTTTCCACAATATAACTAAAGCCATGCAAAAACAGACCAGAACAAGAGTATTAAAGTAAGAATTGTTCATAATTCCAGGCAACAAACCAAGAAACTTTTGTGAGACACCGACAATAACTTTGACAGTGGTGGCAAGTTTCTAGAATACCTACAGCCTACTTACATAGGCAACAACCATTTGAAGGACACATCCTCTATTGCCGGATACATTCCGTACAACTCTTCAATTTGAACGAGTTAAATTCTTTTCGTCAGTAAAAATAATACAGACGTCAGTAAATTTTTTTATCAGTAAAAATAATTCCAACGTCAGTAAAAATAATACA